>JAOPSE010000027.1:16328978-16558950 GCA_029449295.1 Zea luxurians | reverse complement strand
CACCACTTTGCCTGCTCCTGTCACCCCTGTTGCGCCATCCACCACCTCCACTACACCAGCTCCCACTGCTCCTTCTCCCGCTCTCGTTTCCGCTCCACCTATCCCACCTGCTCGAGTTCCGGGAGCACGATGAGACTGAGGTGCGACCTCTGGCTGCAGATCCCAGGTTGTTTGACCTTCAGCGTGCTACAGCAGCACGGGTACATAGGTTTGGATACGTACCCGTGGAGTCCTTGGTTACCAGCTCAGAGGGACCCTGCTGCAGTTGACCTCTTCAGCACCAGGATTCAGGAATCCTTCTTCAGGGCATAGATGTCTACACAGATTGCTCTGCTAGTGCACCGGCTTTTGGACCTTCCAGCTTTTCTGCTAGCCGCCGGTGCTGACTCTGAGGTGCACCTCTCATATCTGCCTGGCCTTCTGACTCTTTTGTCTACCAGCGGCAGGTATGTTGAGGAATGGGTCCGAGTTTTCTACGCGTCTGTATGGATAGACCCTGATCACCATTGGATGAGGTTTCGTTTTGAGCGAGAGGATGTCACTATCCATGCCAGCCAGATTCGCCATCTCTTTGGATTTCACGAGTCATCGACTCGTCTTCACAGCTTATGCTATGGCACCTCTGACCCTCCTCGTCGCCCTCACGGCGGTGTTGTCCGGGTACAGCTCACGTCGCGGCTCTGTTCCGACCGCCCTTCTCAGATGGGTCGCGATGCTCACCGGCAGATTTCACCACAGCAGCAAAGTTCCTATTTCAGCTTATGAGACGGACACTTTTGCCGCGGATGGGATACAGGGAGGCTACCACACATATCCAGCTCTGGCTCCTTGGTGCCCTGGTCTCTCACTCCGAGTTTGATGTTTGGATTTCCTTATTTGTGAGATCGAGGACACCGTTTTGGATGGTCTGCGTGCCCGTCGACAGCTGCCATATGCTCACTACCTATGTCACATTTTTGCTCAGCTGATTCGGCCTCCACAGTTCCAGGGCACACTTGAGGCCTCACGCCTTGTCTTTGGGTCCTACCGTCCTGCGCCTGAGGCTCCTGTGCCAGCTTCTGCTCCAGTTTTTGACACTCAGGCTGAGGATACTGCACTTCATCAGTTCGAGGCTCAGGGCACAACAGTTGATGATGATTGATGATGATTTTGGGATTCCGCCTCCGCCTCCTATGCCTCCATGCTCACATGATCATGAGGTTGGGAGTTCTCGTGCTACCCCTGCTGCCCCTCCTGCCGTTGACCCTTGCTTTTGCTTCGATTCTCCAGACACTTACTCAGCAGCAGGCTCACTTGGCAGCCGAGCAGACCCGCCAGGCAGCAGCCCACCAGCAGTTGTCCGAGAGGATGCTCTCGATGTTTCAGACCATACAGGACAGGCAGGATTCTCTTCAGCAACAGCTTCTTCAGGATCGGACTGAGAGCAGGGCATTCATGACTCTTATGCTACAACATTCTGGTATATCGATTCCCCTGGTTCAGTCAGTCCCGCCTCCTCCTCTTTAGGCTCCTGTTGTGCTAGCGCTTCAGCTAGGACCCCCTGTTGGTCCTTCTTCCTCTCCGCTCTGGCCGGTCACCCTGGCTTTCACGTCACTGGTCTTCAGCTCCGTCTTCCGTCAGCCATTAGTGCCACTAGCATCTGCTATTCCCACTACTGCTGTGGCGGTGTCTGTGACCACTTCTTCGCTCCGGCAGGCTCCAGCAGCGTAGCTTCTGTCCGAGTTAGTACCAGCTCTAGCTTCTACAGTAGATCCTGGATCCGAGACTGACTCTGACCCCAGCTAGCGTTCGCTCTACTACTGCCTCGACCGCGACCGATGCGCCTCCGCCGCCTCCTCCCACTTCTGATGTGTAGGTTCGGGTGCCCTTTTGGTGTTTGACGCCAAAGGGGGAGAGATATGAGCTGTGAAGAGCAAGGGGGAGTTAGGCAGTTAGTAGAGAGTCATTTGATGTAATATATGTGCTTGTAACTCTCTGTACTAGCTTGGTGCTTTTGGCTCACAAACTCTATATATACTCTCGATGCTTATGTTGACTGTGTGTGTATTATGTTTTCACCTTATATGTTATCATCAGTCTTTTAAGTTCTTGTTCATCGATTTGATTTCACTTTTATATGAACAAGAAACTTATGATGTGTATTGTGACGGAACCTCCCAAGTTATTAGGCCACCTACAGTTGTCCTTGTCCAACGGACCTCTGACAACCCTGTAGATGCCCCTGAATTACTTGAAAAGTTCGGTATCTGCTTTTCTTACCTTTCCCAAGAGCGTTTCACACCCGTCACACAGACATTACAGACCATCGGAGATACAGAAATGCGGAAGCAATTACATAAAACTTACATTTATTTGAAAGTAAGATCAAGTTAGTTATTACAGACCAGCGTATAAACACGAGTGCAGAGTACTTGTTATTACAATACCAAGGGAGGCAAAAACTCCTCCCGATAAGTTCTTACATAAAAGTTTTTTTATGGAGGACAAGGTCCTCCCACAACCTCATTCTTGCTTCTCTTCATTTGTCACCACCTTAGTACAAAAGCAACAAAAATTTGCTGCTTCCTCACCTAAAAATGATAGGGAATAAACCCTGAGTATGGGATTACTCAGCAAGTCTTACCCGACTAAAGAAAAGACTCTCAAGGGTATGCTGGTTATAAGGGAGTCAAGGTGAGGTATCTCAAAGATCAAAGACTCTGTTTTGCTCAAATGCTTACTAAAGTGGATCCTTAAAAATCCAATTTTATTTTCAGTTTAGGTAAAATTACCTGCATCTAGGGTTCTTTCTAACCTAGTTCAATCACTTCACCTGCACTAGCCAATTTTCTTAACAAGTCCTTCATCTTTACTGGAGTTCTACGTATAGGGCAGTGACCAAGTCTTCATGACCACGAAGGTACGGCGATCCGAATCGATTATACTCAGCTGAGGATCTCCAATCACACAACATATGTAGAACATAACCCTTGCATATGTCAACCCGCCACCGGGGTTCTTAAGACCAGATCAGGTTCACGCGAACCGAGAGCACAGATACACCACCGTCCAGCCTCTTGCCACGGAGGGTACGCGCTACTCCGCCACCGCTCCACGCCCATTCCGTGTTATCTTATTCTGGCCTTAGTCTGCCCGAGGAAAGGCTTACCCATGACGAGGTATGTGACTAGTTAAAGGGTCCTCGATCATCAAGCCTACATCGACATGGTCCTTAATCGACTCAGACGGGGACACTACACCGAGACTCTCTTCTCGTGCAAGTCACCCGCCCGGGTCTCAGCTTAATTATTTAAAACCCAAAGCTTGGTACCTGGCAGAGGTACATCTTTTCCGATGTTGAACCCATCACGGCCGTGATGGATCCATCATCAAGTTTTATTTTCAAAAACATCCTTCCCACTTTGCCAATCATCTTTGTAAAACAAAACCTTTTGTTTTGCTAGAGCATCACTAAGCAGAGTAAAAACCTTTTGTAAAAACAGGGTTTCAAGGAAGGTAATCAAGTTCAAGGAAGTCAATGCAGGAATTGTTTAAGTATTCAACTCCTATCACCTAATGCATTAATCAAGTGAGAAAGATTTAAAAACATCAAGGAAGGTGGTAAATGCACCGGGGCTTGCCTTCGTTGATAGGTGAGTCAGGCTCGGACCCGCAGATATCAAGGTAGAAATAGTTTCCTGCCTGAGATTCCGAAGGTGGTATTGATGTCTTCTCTTCAGTTACTTCGATTTTCTTCTTCGTTTTCTAAAGATAACCATATATATGTATATAAGAATGAATGCCATGTAATGCTCATGAGAGTGCAAAGATAATAAGAATTTATTATCTAAGGTCCTGAATACAACTTTCCTTCACAGAACTCCGAGAACTTAGGGTTTCCGGAGTCAGTAAAGGAATTCAAAGAGCAGCGGTGGGGGTTTTGGGTTCTAGTTATCAAAACAAGGTCCAAATCAAACCAAACTCTACCCAAGGCTTTTAAATAATGTGTAGAGCTCATATAAAAAGTTTGGGCATTTTTTTGGAATGATTATCTATTTTCTAAAAATCCAGAACTAATGTTTTAAGCTACTTTAAATACTCCAAAATTCCCTATTTAATCTAAAAATAATGAAACTATTTTTATTAAATACTATGGAAAATAAGAAGTCTAGGAAAATTGGTTTGACATTTTTATCATTTTTCTATAATTTTCTACAATTTCCTAAAGCTTCACTGAAAAAAGAAAAGGAAAAGACTAAACAGTACTGGGCCGGTTTCAGCCCAGGCGGCCCAGGTGACACAGGAAAAGCGGGGCGCGCCCGCGCCGCGGTGGAAACTTTGCAGAAGCGCCCTCGAGGTTTTGGCTAACTGGGAACGGGTTCTTTTACTATTTCATTGTGTCACTGACGGTTTGCACATAAGCCCTCCATATTCTATTTCTTCGCAGGGAAAGGTCCACGACGACGGTGAACGCGGTGGAGCTCCGGCGAGCTAGCAGACTGGCCGAACGGGGCAATGACCGGCGCTCCCAAGCGGCGGACACGAAATTGGACCTCCCCCGATTATTTCCCCCAACTTAATTTCACGATTGGTAAGCTATCAACCTCTGTCCACGTGAACCGCGGATGATGAGGACAATGGCACGCGTTCCCGGTGATGGGGGGTGGTCCAGTTCAATTGAGCGGGTTGGTGAGCATCACCAGTGCACAAGGATGCTAAAACGAGAACAGAGAGGGCATGATCAGACCTGTGGAGGGCTGGCCACGGCGAGGGTGCTTTCACGGCGGCGGAGAACGGTTTTGGGGGAAAACAAGAGATTCTCGAGCTTTAGGGAACGATTCAAGGCACGAATGGCTCTACTGGTTGCGCAATTACCTAACATAGCGAGTGGTGGCGGCAATTTATAGGAGGCTTATGCGGTGGCGTTTGATTTAGCCGAGCAAAGCTAGCGGTCGGAGGTGAAAAGGGCTCTGGCGCATGACACAGGTGGCCTTTCACCGTGGCAGGTGCTCCGGTGATCACCGGACATGCACCGCATGATTCACCGTGACGAGAGCTAGCGCATAAGCACGTGGCGCGCAATGGCGACAGCTCGACGGTGGTGAGAGTTATCCGAGCAACTGGCGGCTAGGGGGGTACGTCAAGCTTAGCCGCAATCCGAGCGCAAGTTGATCTGATGCCGAGATCTTTATTCGACTGAGCTTATCTGCTGACCACGGCGCACGAATTGTGGCGAACAATCAACCACCGGCGACAGATCATCGGCAAGGGGGGGGGGGAATCGTGATCTTCTTCAGTTTGGGACTTACTGTACCATGGCGAATGCTCTTTAGTCGGTCTGACAGACAGAGTTTGGGCCTCATTTTCTCTCAAATTTCTGTGGCAACACATCCAGATCTCTGCAGCAATATTGTAGTGTTATAAACCAGCTACAACTCGACTATAGGGATTAAACTTAGTTGAGCACTGGATCAAGGTTGAATCCTGGTCCAAAGTTAGCTCTATTACACTGCAATTCTGAATTTTAGAGTTCTATCAGCCTGACAGTCCAACTTTGGGCTTAATTATCTCCAATATCTTCTTAACAATTATGCTTACACTCTTAAGCAAAGTTGTTCTCCTTTGTTTGATCTACAAGTTTGATGTGGTGACCTAGGGCAAAAACCCTAGAATTTGAAAGTTACAAAGCTCAAAAGTTGAGCCCATAACACTGTTTTTGAGACTTAGAGTGGAATCACAATTGGGGTCTTTTTGCAAATTTGTCCAAAACTTAGGGTTTAACTTGTAAATCTTCATAAATGTGAACCATGTAACTGTATATGCTTTCACATTGTAGTTTTTACACTTTAGTCCAAATGTGCACTGTTTTGCACATAGGCCCCTAGGGTTTGGATTTAGGGTTTTCTAGGGTTTCAATTAGGGTTTCTGGTATCTCAGGGGTATAAATGTAATTCAAGTTCATTTTTAGGAACATTTTATGATTGTTTTACTTAAACCTTAGGGTTTTCTCAATTTGGGTCATGTTTTACCCCTTTAAACCCTATTTAGGGTTAAGTCCCCTATTCCAAGGTTCTATTTGCAAAACACTAGAACAATACAACTTGTTTGAAATTTTTACCTAGTGAATGCACTCTAGGTGTGTCAAACATATGCAATGCCAATGTTTATGATGTCATGCTCAAATTTTAGTAGCAGTAACACCAGGGGTGTTACATCCTTCCCCCCATAAAATAATCTCGTCCCGAGATTAAAAGTCCTAGGGTAGGTAATGGAAAAGGAAATGCTTCACATTTTTATTTCCTTATTTTCGGTACAAGGCAGGGGTGGGTTGGGACTCATTCCTTTATTATAATAATGTTGTACACTTTACAAATTACAAGAGGCTAAAAAGCCTGGGAAATTATTATCTAAAAAGTCTTGAGTTTCCCATGTAGCCTCATCTTCGGAATGTTGGTTCCACAGTATTTTGTAAAACTTGAGAGTTTTCCTCCGGGTAATCCTGTCCTTTTGATCCAAGACTCGAATAGGATGCTCTGAATATGTTAAGTCTGGTTCAAGGACAACATCTATCACTTCGATGGTTCGATCTGGTACCCGAAGACATTTCTTCAATTGGGACACGTGGAACACATTATGTACAGCAGACAACGTTTCGAGTAGTCAGAGTCGGTATGCCACTGGTCCACATTGCTCAAGTATAGGGAATGGACCAATGTATCGGGGTGCAAGCTTTCCTTTAACCCCGAAACGCGATACGCCCTTCATTGGAGAAACTTTCAAGTAGACATAATCTCCTACTAGAAAGTATAAGGGTTGTCGTCGCTGGTCTGCATAACTCTTTTGACGGGTTTGAGCTTTCTTCAAGTTATGTATTATTCTTTGAACTTTGTCTTCAGTTTCTTTTACCAGGTCAGGCCTGAAGAAGTACCTTTCACCTGGTTCAGACC
This sequence comes from Zea luxurians, assembly GCA_029449295.1. Lineage (NCBI taxonomy): Eukaryota > Viridiplantae > Streptophyta > Magnoliopsida > Poales > Poaceae > Zea > Zea luxurians. Next base: position 16,552,024 of record JAOPSE010000027.1, on the reverse strand, counting down.
AATTTAGCGGAATACGACATCGTCGTCCATATAAAGCTTCAAAGGGGGCCATCTTAACGCTTTCTTGATAGCTATTATTATATGAGAATTCCGCTAACAGCAAACATTCATCCCATTTCTGTGAGAAGTCCAGCACACATGCCCATAGCATATCTTCAAGTATTTGATTAACCCTCTCAGTTTGCCCACTCGTTTGAGGATGATAGGCCGAACTGTGGAGCAATTTAGTACCCAGGGATTTATGAAGTTCTTCCCAGAATTTTGATACGAATTGAGGCCCATGATCCGACACTATAGTCTTCAGAACACCGTGCAAACTGAGAATGCGAGCAATGTATAATTCCGCATAGGTGATGATGGGATATTTTACTTTGACCGGGAGGAAGTGGGCGATCTTGGTAAGTCGATCAATGATAACCCAAATAGAGTCATACCCCTTTGCGGTCCTGGGCAATCCCACAATAAAGTCCATACTTATGTCTTCCCATTTCCATGTCGGTATTGGTAGAGACTATAATGGACCGGCAGCTTTTAGGTGTATGGCCTTGACACGTCTGCAAATGTCACATTTAGCTACATAGCGTGCAATCTCAATCTTCATCTTTGTCCACCAATAATGTTGTTTTAGATCTTGATACATCTTAGTACTTCCGGGATGAATAGAATAGCGACTATGATGTGCCTCATCAATAATTTGCTGGCGGACTTCTTCATTTTTCGGCACAACTATGCGGTTGTTGAACCATACAACCCCTTGATCATCTTTTCGGAAGCAATTGGCTTTGCCGGCTTCAATCCTTTCACGAATATGTTTTATGCCTTCATCATTCTTTTGTGCGTCGATTATCCTTTGCAGGATGACTGGCTCAAGCTTCAGGTGATTTGAAGTCCCATGTTGAATCATACCCAGGTTTAGATTCTCCATCTCCTGGCACAACGTAATGTCAGAAGTCCTCATAGTTAAACAGTGGCAGGAGGCCTTGCGACTGAGTGCATCGACCACTACATTAGCCTTGCCTGGGTGATAATGGATCTCCAGTTCATAATCTTTAATAAGCTCAAGCCATCTCCTTTGTCTCATGTTGAGTTCAGACTGGGTAAAGATATATTTCAAACTTTTGTGGTCTGTGTAAATATGACAGACATTTCCCAGTAGATAATGATGCCATATCTTTGGAGCATGAACCACTGCAGCTAGCTCCAGATCATGAGTAGGATAATGCTCCTCATGTCAGCGTAACTGCCTTGAAGCATACGCAATTACTCGGCCCTCTTGCATTAATACACAGCCGAGACCACTGCCAGATGCATCACAATACACATCAAATGGCTTGTAAATATCCGGTTGAGCCAATACCGGAGCAGTGGTTAATAATACCTTCAATTTCTCAAAATCTTCATTATAGTTGGAAGACCAATTGAATTTAGTATCATTCTTCAATAGACTTGTGATTGGCTTCACAAGTTTAGAAAAATCTGGTATAAATCGGCGGTAATAACCAGCTAGTCCAAGGAAACTTCGGACTTGGTGAATAGTGGTTGGGGGTTTCCACTCCACAATGTCCTTGACTTTGCTGGGATCTACCGCAATCCCCCTGGCAGATAGAACATGTCCCAGAAATTGAATTTCTTCCAGCCAAAATGCGCACTTACTAAACTTGGCATATAATTGATGTTCTCTCAAGCGCGTTAGCACAGTCCGTAAGTGTTGAGCATGCTCCTTTTCATTCTTGGAATAAATTAGAATATCATCAATGAAGACCACCACAAACTTGTCCAACTCGGGCATGAATACCGAGTTCATCAAATAAGTGAAGTGGGCAGGAGCATTTGTCAGTCCGAAAGACATTACCAGGTACTTGAATAACCCATACCGCGTAGTGAATGCGGTCTTTGGTATATCCTCGGGCCGAATACGGATCTGATAATAGCCCGATCTGAGATCAATCTTGGAGAATATCCTCGCCCCAGTCAGTTGATCAAATAAAATGTCAATCCGCGGAAGAGGGTACTTATTCTTGATAGTGACCTCATTCAGGGGTCGATAATCCACACACAATCGTAAAGTTCGATCTTTCTTCTTGACGAATATGGCCGGACAACCCCATGGTGATGAGCTTGGCCAGATGAATCCTTTTGATAGTAGATCTTGTAACTGAATCTTCAGTTCCGCCAGCTCATTTGGAGGCATACGGTATGATCATCGAGAAATGGGAGCCGTACCGGGCTTCAATTCAATTACAAACTTTACATCTCTCTCGGGTGGCAATCCAGGCAAATCCTCTGGAAAGACGTCTGGGAACTCGCATACCACCGGAATATCCTTGACTTCCGGTATAATGGCTTCATAAACTCTGCCAGTAATTTTGGTTGGAATGGGGATAGACAAGAGAATTTCTTCTTGATTATGACTCAACCTGATGGTTCTCTGATCAGTGTTGAGGGTTGCTTTATGTCGGGCCAGCCAATTCATGCCCAAAATCACATCTATGTCTTGGCCTTTCAGAACTATCATATTAGTAGGAAAGTCCCGTCCGGCCAGTGTTACGGGCACTTGATAGGCCACTTCTCTAGTGAAGATTTGTCCCCCAGGTGACTGAATTTTAAACCCCTCTTTTGATTCATGATATAAAATGCAATGTTGCTCCACAAATTTCTTGCTGATGAATGTATGGGAAGCACCAGAATCAAAGAGAATAATTGCGGGATGATTGGCCACAAGGAACGTACCCATCATGACTGGTTCACCATTCGGTGTAGTGGCCACTTGTGTATAATATATGCGTCCCGTCTTCTTTGTATTTTTGCCCATAGTATTTCCCTTGGCTTGAGATGAATTCCCAGATCCTTGTGGATTGTTTGACTTGTTTTGCTCCAGATAAGGGCAATCCTTGATAAAATGCCCAGATTTTCCACAATTGAAACATCCTGTCGATGAACTGGGAAGAGCAGGGAATCGAGTGCCAGGGGCACCCGGCTGACTTGTTGTTGTAGGGGCAGTGTTGGGACGGATGAATACTGGCTGTTTAAATGGGAAGGAGGGTGGACGTACTGAAGAACGACCCTGATTAATAGGCCGGATAACGAACCGTTGCCTCTTCTCAGGGCCCTGAGTAGGCCTGTTTCCTCCACCCCCTTGATCTTTCTAGAACTTGCATATTTGGATTCGACTGCCAGTGCTGTGCTAACAGCCCTTCCGTAGGTAAGGTCAATGCAAGTAGCCATTTTTCTTTGCATCCTGTCATTCAGTCCTCGCATGAAACAATTCTTCTTCTTCAGATCAGTGTTCACTTGATCGATTGCATACTGTGACAAATGATTGAATTTATTGAGATACTGATTAACAATATCCCCTCCTTGCTTCAGCTTCATAAATTCTTCTTGTTTCATGTGAAGTACACCTTCTGGTATGTAATGTTCGTAGAAAGCCAGCTTAAATTCTTCCCATGTTATCTGATGATTGGCTGGTTGAACGGCCATAAAATTTCCCCACCAAGTGCTGGCTGGGCCACGTAGTTGCTGGGCTGCAAACAAGGGCTTCTGGGTTTCAGAACATCGCAGAAGTCCAAACTTTTGCTCGATGACACGAATCCATTCATCTGCTTCTAAAGGGTCTTCGGCTTTGACAAACAGCGGTGGACGCGTTTCAGAGAAGTCTAAATAGGATGTCTCACGGGGTCCTTGCGGATAACCCCGTCCGCCTTGTTGCTGAAATTGCTGACCCGCCATTTCCCGTAGGAAATGGGTATTATCCGCGGTTGCATTTATCAAGGCGGCAATAGCCTCGGCAAGTGTGGGAGGGACTGGAGGTGGATTCGGAGTGGACTCCCTCCCACTGGAGGTTCCGGCTGCATCCTGTGATCGGGTCTTGGACGGCATCTGTGGCAACAAACATTTGGAAACAAATATGATATGCCAAAGAAAAACCATCCAATTTACATTACTAAAAAGAGTAATGTTACAGACTCGATTTTATACAACAGGAGTACAGTACCCATTATACAATAACACTATTAATTTTACAACTATACTATTCCTACTTCCTAGCACTCTTAGTAGCTTCACTGTCGGGCGTAGGAGACCATTCGTCGACCAACTTCATGGAGGGAGGGGGCCTGAAGAGGTCCAGTTCACCACCAAAAGCTTCTCCAGCTTCATGAGAAGGTCCGGCTTCTGTCCCGACAGGGTTTGCAGGTACGCTGGGGTGCAATTGTGAATACAGTACATGAACTTCTTCATGTAGGGTATTGCAATATGCCTGCAGATTATCAATAGCTGACCTAAGTTCTTTGACTCGGGCTCGAGCCTTTGCTTCCTTAGCCTAGGCGAGCGAACGAGACTGAATTGCCCAGTCAAGTGCTAAGTCTCGATCAGCGAGCTGATCCTGCAGACGGCGGATGTGGCTTCTTAATTTGTTTATTCTGTCGCCATCCGTGACTCATATGTTCGTCCTACGTTGAAGCTCTGCCTGAAGCTGATTTACTTGGGCTTCAAGATCCCCAATTGGATCGTTACTCCCGCTACTACTATCGTCATGTCTAGGAGCGAGTTGATGATCGGGTACACCAATTGGGCCAGTTGACTTGCACGCGGTTTTCCTCGTGCGCGGCGGCATTACTTTAATGGGAAAACTTTATTAGTATAGTTCTTAGCATGATGTATGTATAATTACAGAACCAACCTTAGTTGATTCATACCTTCTATACATTGCACTCCTCCTATCTGGTATTTCATATAGATTCTTCAGATATAAGGGTTAAGAATGGAAGAAATCTTTTTCTAGATAAGTCTGTAGAAAATCCTTTTGAAGAGGCCTCATAATATCTGTAGAGAAGGGCTTCGCTCCGATACCAGCTGTGATGGAACCTCTCAAGTTATTAGGCCCACCTACAGTTGTCCTTGTCCAACGGACCATAGACAACCATGTAGATGCCCCTGAATTACTTGAAAAGTTCGGTATCTGCTTTTCTTACCTTTCCCAAGAGCGTTTCACCCGTCACACAGACATTACAGACCATCGGAGATACAGAAATGCGGAAGCAATTACATAAAACTTACATTTATTTGAAAGTAAGATCAAGTTAGTTATTACAGACCAGCGTATAAACACGAGTGCAGAGTACTTGTTATTACAATACCAAGGGAGGCAAAAACTCCTCTCGATAAGTTCTTACATAAAAGTTTTTTTATGGAGGACAAGGTCCTCCCGCAGCCTCAGTCTTGCTTCTCTTCATTTGTCACCACCTTAGTACAAAAGCAACAAAAATTTGCTGCTTCCTCACCTAAAAATGATAGGGAATAAACCCTGAGTATGGGATTACTCAGCAAGTCTTACCCGACTAAAGAAAAGACTCTCAAGGGTATGCTGGTTATAAGGGAGTCAAGGTGAGGTATCTCAAAGATCAAAGACTCTGTTTTGCTCAAATGCTTACTCAAGTGGATCCTTAAAAATCTAGTTTTATTTTCAGGTTAGGTAAAATTACCTGCATCTAGGGTTCTTTCTAACCTAGTTCAATCACTTCACCTGCACTAGCCAATTTTCTAAACAAGTCCTTCATCTTTACTAGAGTTCTACGTATAGGGAAGTGACCAAGTCTTCATGACCGCGAAGGTACGGCGATCCGAATCGATTATACTCAGCTGAGGATCTCCAATCACACGACATATGTAGCACTTAACCCTTGCATATGTCAACCCGCCACCAGGATTCTTAAGACCAGATCAGGTTCACGCGAACCGAGAGCACAGATACACCACCGTCCAGCCTCTTGCCACGGAGGGTACACGCTACTCCCGCCACCGCTCCATGCCCATTCCGTGTTATCTTATTCTGGCCTTAGTCTGCCCGAGGCAAGGCTTACCCATGACGAGGTATGTGACTAGTTAAAGGGTCCTCGGTCATCAAGCCTACATCGACACGGTCCTTAATCGACTCAAACGGGGACACTACACCGAGACTCTCTTCTCGTGCAAGTCACCCGCCCGGTCTCGGCTTAATTATTTAAAACCCAAAGCTTGGTACCTGGCAGAGGTACATCTTTTCCGATGTTGAAGCCATCACGGCCGTGATGGATCCATCATCAAGTTTTATTTTCAAAAACATCCTTCCCACTTTGCCAATCATCTTTGGTAAAACAAAACCTTTTGTTTTGCTAGAGCACCAATAAGCAGAGTAAAAACCTTTTGTAAAAACAGGGTTTCAAGGAAGGTAATCAAGTTCAAGGAAGTCAATGCAGGAATTGTTTAAGTATTCAACTCCTATCACCTAATGCATTAATCAAGTGAGAAAGATTTAAAAACATCAAGGAAGGTGGTAAATGCACCGGGGCTCGCCTTCGTTTATAGGTGAGTCAGGCTCGGACCCGCAGATATCAAGGTAGAAATAGTTTCCTGCCTAAGATTCCGAAGGTGGTCGTGATGTCTTCTCTTCAGTTACTTCGATTTCTTCTTTGTTTTCTAAAGATAACCATATATATGTATATAAGAATGAAAGCCATGTAATGCTCATGAGAGTGCAAAGATAATAAGAATTTATTATCTAAGGTCTTGAATACAACTTTCCTTCACAGAACTCCGAGAACTTAGGGTTTCCGGAGTCAGTAAAGGAATTCAAAGAGCAGGGGTGGGGGTTTTAGGTTCTAGTTATCAAACAAGGTCCAAATCAAACCAAACTCTACCAAAGGCTTCTAAATAATGTGTAGAGCTCATATAAAAAGTTTGGACATTTTTTGGAATGATTATCTATTTTCTAAAAATCCAGAACTAATGTTTTAAGCTACTTTAAATACTCCAAAATTCCCTATTTAATCTAAAAATAATGAAACTATTTTTATTAAATACTATGGAAAATAAGAAGTCTAGGAAAATTGGTTTGACATTTATATCAATTTTCTATAATTTTCTACAATTTCCTAAAGCTTCACTAAAAAAGAAAAAGGAAAAGACTAAACAGTACTGGGCCGGTTTCAGCCCAGGCGGCCCAGTGACACAAGGAAAGCGGGGCGCGCCCGCGCCGCGGTGGAAACTTTGCCGAAGCGCCCTCGGGGTTTTGGCTAACTGGGAACGGGTTCTTTTACTATTTCATTGTGTCACTGACAGTTTGCACATAAGCCCTCCATATTCTATTTCTTCGTAGGGAAAGGTCCACGACGACGGTGAGCGCGGTGGAGCTCCGGCGAGCTAACAGACTGGCCGAACGGGGCAATGACCGGCGCTCCCGAGCGGCGGACACGAAATTGGACCTCCCTCGATTATTTCCCCCAACTTAATTTCACGATTGGTAAGCTATCAACCTCTGTCCACGTGAACCGCGGATGATGAGGACAGTGGCACGCGTTCCCGGTGATGGGGGGTGGTCCAGTTCAATTGAGCGGGTTGGTGAGCATCACCAGTGCACAAGGATGCTAAAACGAGAACAGAGAGGGCATGATCAGACCTGTGGAGGGCTGGCCACGGCGAGGGTGCTTTCACGGCGGCGGAGAACGATTTTGGGGAAAACAAGAGATTCTCGAGCTTTAGGGAACGATTCAAGGCACGAATGGCTCTACTGGTTGCGCAATTACCTAATAGAGCGAGTGGTGGCGGCAATTTATAGGAGGCTTAGGCGGTGGCGCTTGATTTAGCCGAGCAAAGCTGGCAGTCGGAGGTGAAAAGGGCTCTGGCGCATGACACAGGTGGCCTTTCACCGTGGCAGGTGCTCCGGTGATCACCGGACATGCACCGCATGATTCACCATGACGAGAGCTAGCGCATAAGCACGTGGCGCGCAATGGCGACATCTCGACGGCGGTGAGAGTTATCCGAGCGACCGGCGGCTGGGGGGGTACATCAAGCTTAGCCACAATCCGAGCGCAAGTTTATCTGATGCTGAGATCTTTATTCGGCTGAGCTTATCTGCTGACCACGGCGCACGAATCACGGCGAACAATCAACCACCAGCGATAGATCACCGGCGAGGGGGGGAATCGTGATCTTCTTCAGTTTGGGACTTACTGTACCATGGCGAATGCTCTTCAGTCGGTCTGACAGACAGAGTTTGGGCCTCATTTTCTCTCAAATTTCTGTGGCAACACATCCAGATCTCTGCAGCAATATTGTAGTGTTATAAACCAGCTACAACTCGACTATAGGGATTAAACTTAGTTGAGCAATGGATCAAGGTTGAATCCAGGTCCAAAGTTAGCTCTGTTACACTGCAATTCTGAATTTCAGAGTTCTATCAGCCTGATAGTCCAACTTTGGGCTTAATTATCTCCAATATCTTCTTAACAATTATGCTTACACTCTTAAGCAAAGTTGTTCTCCTTTGTTTGATCTACAAGTTTGATGTGGTGACCTAGGGCAAAAACCCTAGAATTTGAAAGTTACAAAGCTCAAAAGTTGAGCCCATAACATTGTTTTTCAGACTTAGAGTGGAATCACAATTGGGGTCTTTTTGCAAATTCGTCCAAAACTTAGGGTTTGGCTTGTAAATCTTCATAAATGTGAACCATGTAACGTTATATGCTTTAACATTGTAGTTTTTACACTTCAGTCCAAATGTGCACTGTTTTGCACATAGGCCCCTTGGGTTTGGATTTAGGGTTTTCCAGGGTTTCAATTAGGGTTTCTGGTATCTCAGGGGTATACATGTAATTCAAGTTCATTTTTAGGAACATTTTATGATTGTTTTACTTAAACCTTAGGGTTTTCTCAATTTGGGTCATGTTTTACCCCTTTAAACCCTATTTAGGGTTAAGTCCCCTATTCCAGGGTTCTATTTGCAAAACACTAGAACAATACAACTTGTTTGAAATTTTTACCTAGTGAATGCACTCTAGGTGTGTCAAACATATGCAATGCCAATGTTTATGATGTCATGATCAAATTTTAGTAGCAGTAACACCAGGGGTGTTACATGTATGCGCTCATTCTTATTATTTTGGAACACACTCTTTCTGTCAAAGATTACTGAGCATAACTAACTATCTTCTCTATTGACAGAAATTTCAAATCAAACTACTCTCACAAATCTTGTAGGGTTGTCATCAATCACCAAAAAGGGGGAGATTGAAAGCATCTAGGCCCCTAGTTGGTTTTAGTGATTAATGACAACGTAATGTTATATGTGACTATCGTGTGTTTTGCAGAGACAAATGGTAAGTTAGGTCGCATTACAGGTAGAAGTACTACATCGGTGAAAACAATCCCGGAGATAAGAACTCGAAGCGACGACTAAAACGACGAAACAAAAGGTGAAGGACTACGGAGTCCGAGTGTCAAGGAGATGTGGACACTCGTGATTTAGTTAGGTCTTTTATTCTCTTTTAGTCGTACTATAAAGAGGGGTTGTCGATGAGTAGTTTGACCAAGAGAGTTCTAGTGTAGTGTTAGTGCACATTCACACTCACATACAATGCTAGGTGTCACTCTAGAACTCACTCACAAGTTAGAACGAAAACCGATTTGAAAATCAGATGAAAAACAAGAAATAGGGTTTCTGGCCTTGGGGCACCAGACTGTCCGGTTTGCACCGGACTGTCCGGTGCACCCTCTGCCAAGTGGGGCCAGGCTGGCCCGGGGGAAGGTTTCCCCGAGCAGAAAAACCCGAGAGCGCCAGTTTGCGAAATGAATTTTAGTGGCGCACCGGACAGTGCACCGAACAGTGCACCGGACTGTCCGGTGTGCACCGAACAGTGCCTGTTCACTGTCCAGTGTGCCATCAGCCCAACGGCTATCTGTCAGAACTAGCCGTTGGAAATGACCGTTGGCGCACCGGTGGCGCACCGTTGGCGCACTGGTGGCGCACCGGACTGTCTGGTGCGCCCATGCGCAGAAAAGTTCTAATAACGGCTAGTTGGTGGGTGAGGGCTATTTATACCCCCTCCACCCACCATATTCAATGTCTTGCTGCCCATATTAATTCTAGCACATTGCTAGAGCATTGCAAGCACCAAAAGCCTAGTGAGGAGATTAGAGAATCTTAATCCCGCATTTGTTCCTCATTAGCGCTAGCGAGAGCCACCTAGAGCACACACCACTTGCATTAGGCTTCTCTTGGTCAAGCGAAAGTCTACGACTTGTTACTCTTGGTGATCGGCATCACCTAGACGGCTTGGTGGCGTTGGGAGCTCGGTGATCACCGTGAAGATCTTGTTGGTGACCCGACTCAAGTTTGTAAGCGGTCTCGAGGGATCCACCGCGCCGGAGTGGCAAAGGATCATCTCGTAGTGAGCACTTGGTTCTTGCGAGGACTAAGGGGGAGCGATACCCTTGCGCGGGTGCTCCAACGAGGACTAGTGGAGAGTGCCGACTCTTCGATACCTCGGGAAAAATTGGAGGAGCCTTCTAAACCTTGCTTTACATTCCGCACTTAATTCAAGCACTTTACATTGTGTATTTGTTTAGCAAGTAATTGAAGTATTGTCTTAGCATTGTTGTATTTCTAGTATTATTTTCTTAGTGCTAGTTGTTGGAGTGAAGTTGGGTCTTGCTTAGCCTCTACTTAGGTTTTAATTAGTGTTGATTTTTAGAAAAGCCCAATTCACCCCCCCTCTTGGGCATCGTGATCCTTTCACCCTTGTCACCAAAGAAGCCCTAAAGTGCAAACAGAGAGGTTCAGAGAGCGAAAAATAAAACCAAAATCAAAGCAAACACATAAGGTACTAATTTTAGAGGAAATATTGCTTTGATTCGAACCTCGTAGAGGTTGGACACTTTGCTAGAGCCTGGAGATGAAGGAAAAACCTAAATCAAAAGGAGAAAAACTCAATTGCTCGAGAAGCAGCTACTTATGTGCAGCCATCATCTTATTTATAATGATATTACACATCCCTAGTATACCGTTAATTTTAGGCTAAACCACTTAATTGTAGGGGCAAAATGGTCTATTTTGATATCGTTTCATTTAACACCCACAAGCAATTTATGACCTCGTTTTGTCTCGATGCATGCTTTGAGATAGATCCATGTGCTGCCTTAGTTCCCGCTAGAACTTCACCCGGGCTTTGAGACCCAACTCAGAAACCATCTAGTGGTGGTTTCATGTTCCAAACCAACAAAACCACTATGGAGTAGCATATCCTCTATGCTCACTCCAATACCTTAATACGTGTCACTGGCAGTCCTCAACCGCTCGATCACCAAGTCCTAAGGGTGGCTCCGCTTTACTTGGTCAACCGTTATCTTGACTTGGTCAACATGGTGTCCTCTTCTATAAACTCTTGCATTTGTCGATATCCGTAGATGTCAACTACCACAATCAATCGTTTGGCTTCACTAGTCCCTCAGTCAAAGCCTCAATATCCGTTCTTCACAACCCCTAACCATCGGCATGAACTCACTTGACCTTCACCATGATCATCATATATCTTCAAGCTCCACACTTGCGTATAACAAGCTAAGAGATATGTTGCGGACACCACAACTAACGATAAGGTTAGTCAATACCAAACCAAAACCGATCCTCTCTATGATAATCACTAATCACACTTAAACACCACGGCACATCTCAACCATTTGTTCGCAATCTCCACCTTAACAAGTGCATTGTCAACACCAACACAAAGAGATGGATCAAAAGAAAAAGAAAAATGAAGAACTCACTCAAATGACCAAAAGACAAATTAAAACCAAAACATGGTCATTTGAAAGGATCAAAGAAAGCAAAGGCTCAACACAACTAGCAAAAGAAAAAAAATTCCCTAAAATATATACTCCCCTTGGGCCAAAGACAAGCTCGAATACAAGTCCCAAATGAATGCATGCTCTCAACAAGTATTGTTCCCTTTGGAAAGTACGTTTTGTGTGTATCATTATCTGCCTTGTTGTCACATATTGTCACAGATCATTATGCAATAAAATTGCTTTACAAAAGATGATTAGAATGCTCTTCAAGTACAAATAAAATTTGACCAATTAAAAGTAGCCTCTTAAGCTAGCCTCCTATATAGCTAGTCCACTTTCACCCAAATTGGGATACTTGTTGATTGCGTAAGTACTCACTCTTGCCTTTCCACTCCAATCCTATGTACTTTTTTAAAATGATAGAAGAGAACAAGTGTCCTGGACACAAGAGTTCTAGGACTACTGAAAGTTCCCTATGCCCGGGAACAGGATCTGGATGTCGCCTAGAGGGGGAGGGTGAATAGGCGAATAATAATTATCACTATAAAACTTAAAACCCTACTCTACTCGAAGACTGGATCACGACAGAATGAAGATTGCTTCGAGTAGGTGGCATCAGAAATGAAGTTCCTGTCTCAAAGAGTCCTGCACTTTACAAGTAACTTATACCACAGATAAGAGTATATGAAGTGCACACCATACTAAAGCAATAGAAAAAGAATAGAAATAGAGACAAGATAAGAGTCACAACACAGAGCACGCAGGACACAAGGGTTTATACCAAGGTTCGGCCAAGCCTGAAATGCTTGTCTAGTCCTCCTTGGAGTTAGCCACACCTTGGCTTGGAGTATCTTACTCCATCCTCCGATGTGCTCAAATCTATCAATGTGATAGATAGAGCCTTCCAATATGTTGATGGTTGTTACAATGTTGCCGCGGCTGCTTACAACCTTCTTGATAGCACTCTAGCAGAGTAACAGTGCTCAAGATCTTGATCTTGCTCTCAGCAGCACTTCCCCTCTCTCTAAAGGCTTATAACTGTGTCTCTACACAACTTAGAGAGAAATACACAAGAGAGGGAGAGCAAAATGATTTGCAATGAGTCTACAAAATGTTGCTGCACTTGGGAGTCTTCTACACATGTAGATGGATGCCTAGGGGGTCCTTTTATAGCCCCAAGGGAGCCCCTAGCCGTTGGTTCTTCAAATGGGAAGCAATCAACCTTCCCTATCCAGATAGTGAGCAGTAGCTGATTTCCTTCCTTTTCTGGCGAAGCCGACCGTTGCCACCCTTCGGCCACTTGGCACACCGGACAGTCCGGTGGCACATTGGACAGTCCGGTGCGACTTGATGACCATTGGCTTGGCTGATGTGGCCAACGCTGATTGCGCGGCCGACCGTTGGTCAGGTGTGGGGCTGGCACACCGGATAGTCCAGTGATTTATAGCCGCATCGCCCCAACAACTTCCCAAGATCGGCCTGTTCACTAGGGGCGCTAGCCTAGGCACCAGACATTGTCCGGTGCTCCCAGACTGGTGCAACTTCTTTACTCCAATTTGTCTTCTTTTGGGATGATCCCTATAACTTAGACACACATAGTTAGCCAGTAAAACAATTGACTAAGTCTTGGGATCATACCTCTTCATTCTAGGATCTCTGATCTACTTTAGACAGAGCTTCAAAACCATCAAGTCAACTTGACTTGATCTAGATTAATACACATAAGCTCCAACACCTTGCAAAGGTCACATAGAACATATCCAAAAATAGGAATAGCCCAAACTAAAGGTTAAAATAAATTTAGCTCTTTTGGACTGCTTCTAGTTTTTGTTTTGACACTGCTCCTCCTTCTAGTGACCTTGTTCACTTCTCGAGCTTGATCTTGAGCCTTATGACTTACACCACATAACTGTAGATGTTACCTCATTGGTTGTAAGTCATGTCCTTATATAGTGATCCTTGATGTAACATAACTCTTCTTAACTCGATCAACCTTGACTTTGCAAGTCTTCTTCTTCACCCCTGGCTTTGGGTTCCTCGGTCTCCTTGACCTTCTTCCGTGCACTCGGTACCTCAAAGCTCTTCTTGCCTCCATCCTTGGCTTGATCAGTTGTCTCTGAGTTACGCACACCGAGTCTCACTTAAGCAATGTCCATCTAACTTGTGATGTCCATTATCTATAGATATTCCAGTCTTTGGACCATCACACTAGTTCATTTGTGTTGAACCCTGTTAGCTTTGCATTAAGCACCTGTTCAACACTTAGCACACCTGTTAGTCCTTTAATTGGGTTGTCATCCAAACCACCAAAACCCACAAGAGAGCTTTAATCTCCCCCTTTTTGGTGATTGATGGCAACACAATTAAAGCTTACACAAGAATAAGATTTAAAGCACAACTTTTTGAATTCTAAGTTATAGAATGCTCCCCTAAATATGTGCTTACATTAAAATCTCAACTTTGGCCTTATATGTCGAATTGCACATACTAGGCTCATTCCGAAGCATTACTATACCTTAGCACACGAGGGATGCATTGTGTCAAGAATCAAATCATGATGTGTATGACACACAAATGCACATAATCAGAGTTAAACACCAATTAAATGGATATACCACAGGAATATCAACCTACCACTATTCACCATTAATATACCAAGTTAAAGCGCCCGAAACACATGAATATCTATCACAAGGTAATCAACAAACACAATAGATACCAATTGATTCATATCAATGGAAGCACTAATTATGCATTATCACCATATAATACAACAAGAAGCATATGACAAGCATTATCAACAAAACAAACACATTCTTCCCCTTAAGATCACATGAACTCAAGAAAACCTCTTTGAGTCCTTTTAGCACACAAAAAATTAATCTTCACCCTGAAGATAAGCTTCCTCTTAGGTCGAGGTAAGCTTTAATGCACAAATTCTCCCCCTTTGACATCAAACACCAAAACCATATTCAAGCAAGAACATAGGATGATGTCAAGGGACAACGAGGTATTAAGCAGGGAAAATGCAACACACTAACATTACTCTCCCTTACATATTAAACATATGCAACACAAGCTTTGGAGGGAAATTAATGTACAAATACGCAAAAAAGGTCAATACCTCCTTTTGTACCTTTACCATGTGATGGTGTACTTTCCATCAAGTAGGCGGAGTTCCTTTTGTCATCAATTTAAGATTTCCATCTTGAAAGCTTTATCTCTAGGGAGCTCTTCACACTTGTGCGTGATCCTTTATCCTAACCTTTTCTTGTTGCGAAGACACCAAACTTAGAACAAGTTATAGTATTGTGGCACAAGAGGAAACTTCTATTCTAGTGATCACCAAGAGATACCAATTAAAGCACACTACCGAGGCTACCAAATGAAAGATCATCACCAACATAGCTCCATGATATTTAAGACAAGCATCTAGGATAACAAACTATTATAGGGAACCAACAATCTTTAAATACACAATTACTCACAACTTTAGATACCGATTACTCGACTTGTGGAGGTACCCAAGTCCTGATTGCTCCATTTCTTGCTCATCTTCCCATTTCCACCTTGAGACTATATAGGATCACTCAAGAAACATTTAGTCTCAAAAGACACAAGCTATGTGTGCTCCCCCTAAAGTTTTGCATCAAGTATTTGAATGACTTGCACTTGCACATTTTAGCATCCCTCAGAACTCGAGGGGATCACAACATACTGAGAGCACCTAGAGGGGGGTGAATAGGTGATTGTTGAGGACTTGTTCTCAAATGCTATGAATTAAGAACAAGGCAACATAAAAATGTTAAATGTTAATGCCCTTCGTCCGCTGAAGCATTATCTCCCCAAGGATTTAATGAACTTCGGACGAAGGTTGCGGGCAAAATATCACGAAGGTCATACCTTTGTGTTCAGGTTTATAGAATAATGTAAAATGAAGAATAACATACAAAACATGCGTTGAAAGCATACGGTTTCATTCTCATATTTCATTATATCGATCTGAATATTAAAACATGACATTTAAGTACATTAATACCTTCTTCTTGACGGAAAACAACAATTCCAGCGCAATGCGTCAAGGATTACCAGATCATGTGTATAGTACAGGGGCACTGTTCATCTATTTATATGCACAGGACATAGCCTATGTGAAATTACATCTATCCCCTTTATAATCAATTACAACACTGGCACAAAACATCATGGGTTTTTAAGTCATTTGATCTTTAAGTCGGTTTGCCCCCTTCGTCTTGGGACTTGCCACTGTGCTGAAGCTCTATCGATGATAGCTTCGGCGCTGCTTCTTGAAAGGATCTTGCCGAAGGTGTTTTGCTCTTTTAGGATCTTCGGCTACGAAGCATACCCCCAACAGTAGCCCCTTCACGGTGCTAGATCATTTTTCGTGACGAGCTTGATCCGTGAAAAAATCTTCTAGGCTTCGGGATGCCGAAGATCCGAAAAAACACCTTCCCTGAGCTTGTTGATGAGAAACGATTAAAATAATCCGCGCGCGAGGTGGCCCCATCTTGCAGCAGTTGCGCGTGCCCTAGCGATTCACGTTTGCGAACCTTGTGGCCCACCGGTCAATGAGTGTGGGCGGCTGCTTTTCCGGTGCGAAAGACCTTGGCGATTTACCTTCCCACCTGCAGCGCTATATAAATAGACGGGTAGGTGTGAAGTTACCACAGCATTCATTGCTATTGTACTGTTATGCTGTCAAAAATTTAGCCATAGCCGAAGCTCGATCGTCATGCTCAAGCGAAGCACCGCTTCCGATTCTGCTTCGTCACCAGAGAAAAAGCTTAGGAGAAATAGAGAAAATCAACAACTTCAAAAAATTTCAAAAAATTCATAATCAGATGGCGAGATTGCGTTCTACTGCCAGGATTGACCGTGAGGGAGATGAGGCCGAAGCTACTGGAACTGTTCCAATTTCCGAAGCAATGAGGCGGTCTGGGCTGGTGACATCAGAGGATATTCCTGTCGCCGAAGCAGGGCAAGCTGATGCTGAAGAAACTGATTCCGAAGATGATTATAGCAGTGCAGTGCTGAGCAAACCTAGCCACCTGGACTTTGGAAAGTCCACCATCTCCGAAGCTGATTTTCCTAAAATGGTGAAGTTGGGCTATCTTAGTGAAGCGAAAAAGGAGTTGATTCATTTTGGTGGAGAAGAAACTATCCCGAAGCCGGGAAAGAACGAAGTAGTGGTTTTCAAAAGCCTTTTTAAAGCTGGTTTAAGATTCCCTTTGAACAAGATGATTGCTGAAGTGCTGAAGAAATTTGGGATCTATCTTCATCAGCTAACCCCTAACGCTATCGTTAGGCTAAATGTTTATATCTCGGCTCTCCGAAGCCAAGGGGTGGAACCATTTGCTGAAGGTTTCTGCCAAGTGCATGAACTGCACTACCAGACCAAGGCTAGGGGAGATGGTCTTCATGAAAATTTTGGCTGCTACAATTTTGCTTACCATAAAACCACAAAATTCCCAGTAATCAGTTACCAAAGCAAATGGCCAGCTGGATGGAAATCTGAATGGTTCTACGTGAGAGTTGACGAAGATGAAGATAAGTTGGTCTAGAGCCCGTTGGAATTGATCTTCGGAGAGACCCGACCCCGTGCAACATGTTACCAGGGAGTCCAAGTCAGATTGCTCTAGCTGAATTTAGAGTGATTGCAGATCATATTGGCACTAGAGACTTAGTGCAGGAATTTCTGACCTTCAGAGTGTTCCCGACTTTGAAGGAGTGGGAAATGCCGAAGCTAGAGGGGAAGAAGAAGAAAGGGGAACTTGTTCGGTTGCCCTACCATTTCAAATTCAAGAAACTTTTCAAGGTACCTTGCCAAGAGTGGCTGGACATAATTGAAGTGATGTGTAATGAAATACTTGGAAATTATTTTAAGAAAGAAGACCAATTGATGACTGCAGCCTTCGGCACCCGTCCAAAGCGGAGGCTAAATCGTGTAATGGATGCCATGGGCTTTGAATATCCTCACTATGAGCGGCTAGACAAGGGTGCTGAAGGCCAAAAGAGAAAAAGAGTAGCTGATGTTCTAAACAAAGATGACGAAGAACAATCGAAAAAGAAAAAACCAGAGTCTGAGCCAAAAATAAGTGTTTCGAAGAAGAGAAAAGCTTCGTCTTCGAAGCAAAAAGCAATTGACGAAGAAGGAACTCCTGCAACACCCTCTACTACCAAAGTAGAGGAAATCTTAAAGGTAATGACTATATCTTTGCCTGTTAAGCTAAGTCCACTGGGGCT
This sequence comes from Zea luxurians, assembly GCA_029449295.1. Classification (NCBI taxonomy): domain Eukaryota; kingdom Viridiplantae; phylum Streptophyta; class Magnoliopsida; order Poales; family Poaceae; genus Zea; species Zea luxurians. Next base: position 16,534,156 of record JAOPSE010000027.1, on the reverse strand, counting down.
ACAACTGACGAAGCTTTTACAGAAGGAAAAGGAGCCCGTAAAACCGAAGGAAGCAGTTAAAGCAAAGAAGCAACGAATCATCACGGTGACAGAGGTCATTGAAAAGACACCTCTAGGAGCTTCAGCTCCGAAGGCGCCAATTACTAAAAGTTCGACAGCTACTGAAGTTGCACCTTCGGAGGCCACGGATGCCGAAGCTACTGATATTAATTTAGAAAGAATGGTTGCTGACATAGATAAAATTTTGGTAGACCTGGCCGCAGAAGAAGCTGCTGGGGCCACCAAAGAAGCTTCGGCCCCAGAACCCAGGAAAAAGAAAGAAGTTGCCGAAGACGAAACTTTCAATTTTCAAAATTTGATTGGGCAAGAGCTGACAAAAGCTGAAAAAGAAGAACTAAAAGAGTATGCCATATCTTGCGGTTATCGGCCGGGGGCGATTCTCTTCGGGGGTGTTGATGACGAGAAGCTAGGCTGCATTCGAGATCAGGCCGGAGCGAAGGTTATTGGTACTCTATCAAAGAGTATCAGTTTCTCGAAGCTCGAAGCCGATATTAGCCGCTACCGACGACAGCACATCGTCGGTAGTTTGTTTTATTCCAATTTTAAGGTGAAAGATTTCTATCTAACCTTTTATTTTTCATAACAAAAATGTTTCCTAACGAAAGTTGTTCACGTACAGAGTATGCTACTGAGCAAAGCTTTGAAGATGCAACAGGATCTAGAAGATAAGAAGCATGAGGTTATAATTGAAAACTTGGAAAACAAAATAAAAGAACAATCAGCTGCTTTTGAAAAGAAAGAATTCGAACTCCAGACAGCTGAAGGTTTATTAGCAGAAGCCGAAGCTAAAATAACAGAACTGAACACAAAGCTTCTCAGCCAGACAGAAAGTTTCGAACAGGAGAGGCTAATGCTAAATGAAAAACTTGAGGCCGAAGTTCAGAAGGGTTCAGATTTGAAAAAATCATTGAAAGGCCTTCAAAGTAAATGTTTGGAATTCAGCAATCAATGTATTCAACGGTTGAAGAAGGTGTTTCATTCGGTCGGGGCCAGTAGTGAAAAATTTACTCCTTCAGCTGAAGATCTACCAGGGGCCTTCGAACACATCGAAGGTGAGATTGATGACCTCGATGATGTTATTGCCGGACACGGTGACTTCTGCACCCTGGTAGCTTCTCGGGGCACTGCTGCTGCGTTCCTGAAATCTGGCTGTGAACACGGGAAGATTATCAACAGACCCAATTTTAGCCTATCACCAGCAGTTCTGGATGATATTCCCAGCCTTGCCCGAAGCATTGGGAACAAATTTATAAAGGTGGTATGGACAAAGGGCGGGCGAGAGAAAGCTGGTGACGAAGCTCGGAGTCACCTTAAACCGGTAACAAAATTATACCTTCGTGCTTACCTCTTCCTTCGAAATTGAACTTCGCTTGTAATACCTTTAATTCGTGTAGGATGATGAAGCCGAAACTGAAGCTTGAGGAGCAGGAAGATGATGCCAAAGCTTTTATTGGATAACAACGCCGAAGCTGAATCTCAGTGAATATTGACGAAGCTTAGATGAATGACTGTAGAAAAGATTCTAAAAACTTTCTATATTAACTTTTACAAATGTAATTAATTGTATTCTGTGAACTATGTCCATACCTTGTAATATATTCTTACCCTTCCATCAATGTATGGAATGCTTTGGTGTGGACGAAATTATCATTTTTGAGCCGAAGGCGAAAAAACACCTTCCTTTCTTTTCGTACGCAGCGAAGCAAAAGAACTGCTTCTTTTTCCTCCTTTGCCGAAGCATGAATTTTAGAGCCGAAGCGATTACTTGTGTTATGATGATAATGAACCTACGTATGTCTAAATGAATGTTTATGAATGCAAATGCTATGATGTGATGTATCATGCAAATGAGTGTTCATACGCATATCCGAAGCCCTAACCATAGTCTTCGTTCCCTTAGGAATAGACACAGTCTCTTTGCCGCTTATTTTTCGGCTTCACCGTTTACTTTTCGGTGTATCAGCGCTGACTTTTCGCTGTAAGCCTCCTTTAGGAGCTTCTTCGCCTTTTACTTCAGTGGAATCAGCGTTTATTTTTCGCTGCAAGCCTCCCTTAGGAGCTTCTTCGCCTTTTACTTCGGCGGAATCAGCGTTTATTTTTCGCTGCAAGCCTCCCTTAGGAGCTTCTTCGCCTTTTACTTCGGTGGAATCAGCGTTTATTTTTCGCTGCAAGCTCTGCATTCCCTTAGGAACGACTTTTGAGCAGAAAAACTTACGCTACGCTCCCTTAGGAACGGCTTTTTGTAGCTTCGTCGTTCTCTGCATCCCCTTAGGGATGTCTTTTGAGTTTCTCTCTGTTTTCTTTTCTTTTTTCTTTGCACTCGATGGTGTGTGCTCGTCTTTTACATTTACATCTTTGGGGGATATTGCTCTTATAGAGCTGAAATAAGAAAAATAGAATTTACATGTTATGGCCCCATTAAAAACATTTCTCCCCCTTTAGAAAGGAAAAGGGTGCCATAGAAAAGAACAGAAAAAATTACATCAAGCTAGACATAATATCGCCGAAGCTCATCCGCATTCCATGATCTACGAATGTCGTTGCCATCCATATCCTTTAATCTATAAGAACCGGGTCTTGACGAAGATACTACCAGAAACGGTCCTTCCCATTTCAGCTGTAACTTGCCTATTGTATCTGGGTTGGCCACTCTGCGAAGCACCAAATGTCCTGGCTTAATGTTCTTTAGCCGAACCTTTCTATCACGCCATTTTATTGTTTCGGCTTGATATTTATTAATATTTTCCACAGCCTGAAGCCTGATCCCTTCTATAGCATCTTTCTCCACAAAGTAATCAGCTTTGTCCTCTGTCGAAGCCACTGTTCTTATTGATCCCGCTTTTGCTTCTTCTGATGTTATTGCTTCGTCACCAAATAATAACTTGAATGGTGTAAAGCCTGTTGACCTTGATGCTGTTGTATTGTGGCTCCACACCACTTTAATTAATTTGTCTGGCCATTTTCCTCTGGGCTGATTGAAGATTGATTTCATTATTCCCATCATTATGATGACGTTGGCTCTTTCGACAAGTCCATTTGACTCTGTATGCCTAACTGATGCAAAATGGATCTTCGTGCCAATTTGTCCACAGAACTCTTTGAAAGTTTTGGCATCAAACTGGGTTCCATTATCCACAGTAATGGCCTTCGGTACTTCAAAGCGACAAACAATATTCTCCCAGAAGAATTTTTGAATGGTAACCGAAGTTATTGTGGCTAGAGGCTTCGCCTCAATCCACTTAGAAAAGTATTCTACTGCCACCACAACATATTTTAAATTTCCTTGTGCTGGTGGTAGGGGGTCTAACAAATCAAGGCCCCACCTTTGCAATGGCCAAGTTGGTTGTATTAACTGAGTCATAGACGAAGGTTGCATTTGATCTCTTGCGCATTTCTAACAGCCTTCGCATTTTTGAACTAGTTCTGCTGCATCCGAAGCTGCCTTCGGCCAATAAAATCCTTGACGAAAAACTTTTCCCAGCAAGGGCCTAGATCCAATGTGAGATCCACACAGGCCCGCATGTATTTCCTTCATCAATTCTATACCTTCAGCTCTGGATAAACATTTGAGCAATGGAGAACAAACTCCATGCTTGTATAGCTCTCCTTCTATTATGACATATGGCCGAGCCCTTGCCTCTATTCTCTTATTATAAGCTTCGTCATCTGAAAGGAAATTACCCTGGAGGAAAGACATAATCTCAGTTCTCCAATCCTCACTATGAACATGAGATATATTGAGTACTGCTCTTTCAAGAAGTTCCACCGAAGGTGCTTTTATTGTTTCAAAGAATACTTCCGAAGGTAAGGGCAGCCCTTATGCTGCTGACTTGGCTAGCAAATCAGCATGTTCATTTTCTCCTCGAGGAATATTCTTGACAGAAAACCCTTCGAAGGAAGCTTCAATGCTTCGGACCATGTCCAGGTATTTCTCAAGCTTCGGATCTCTTGCTTTACAACTTTTGTCAACATGACCAGAAATAACTTAGGAATCGGTTTTGAGAACCGCCCTTCTAATCCCCATTGCCTTTAACTTCCAAAGCCCCAAAAGCAGAGCTTCGTATTCAGCAATATTATTTGTGCAGCTAAAATCAAGTTTTACTGTGTAGCAAGTTCTAACTTTGGAAGGTGCGACTAACACAGCAGCTGCTCCTGCCCCGAAGGTTCCCCAAGAACCATCGCAGAATACTGTCCAAACTTTGGCATCTTTAGTTGTTTCTTCTCCCTAAGCCCCTGGCGTCCAATCAGCGATGAAGTCTGCTAACGCCTGAGACTGTATTGAGGATCTATGCACATAATCAATGCTGAACTCGTTGAGTTCTGCAGCCCACTTTCCAAATTCTTCCAGTAGCTTCTCTGTTCCTCATGATATCCTTCAAAGGTTGTGACGAAGGAACAATTATATGATATGCTTGAAAGTAATGCCGAAGCTTCCTGGAGGCCATTAAGACAGCATATAACACCTTCTCCAATTCTGTATAGTTCTTCTTTGATAGACTGAGGACTTCGGAAACAAAGTATATTGGGGCTTGCTTCTTGGTTTGTCCTTCAAGCTTTTCTTGAAAAAGTGCCGCACTCACTGCCGAGTGCGAAGCTACCACATACAACAACAGAGGAGCCCCTGGCACTAGTGGAGTTAGGGTCGTTAGTTCTATCAGATATTGCTTCAGCTCTTTGAAGGCTTTCTGCTGGGCTGATCCCCATTGAAAGACTTCGGCTGACTTCAGCACTTCAAAGAATGGTAAATTTCTCTCTGCTAATCTAGATATGAATCGATTTAGAGATGCTAATCTTCCTGTCAGCCGTTGAGCCCCCTTTTTTGTACTTGGCGGCTCCATCCGAAGGATAGCTTCGATTTTATTTGGATTAGCTTCGATTCCTTTTGTTGAAACCAGACAACCAAGGAATTTCCCCTTCTTCACTCCGAAGACACATTTCTCTGGATTCAGCTTCAGACCAGCTTGTCTAAAATTAGCAAATGTCTCCTGCAGATCAGCAATGTGATTTTGTTGCTTCGCGCTTTTCACTATAATATCATCAACATAGGTTAGCACATTTCTGCCTATCTGAGAATGGAGAACCTTCGTTGTCATTCTACTGAAGCTTCCTCTAGCATTCTTAAGCCCCTCAGGCATCCGAAGGTAACAATATGTTCCACTAGGGGTTATGAAGCTGGTTTTGGCTCATCTTCTTTCTTCATCCAAATTTGATGATAGCCTGAATAACAATCTAGCAGACTCATAAGTTCTGACGAAGCTGCTGCGTCTACTAGAGAATCTATCCTTGGTATTGGAAACTCGTCCTTCGGGCAAGCCTTGTTGAGATCAGTAAAATCGATACACATCCTCCATTTACCGTTGGCTTTCTTCACCATAACAGTGTTGGCTAGCCATTCTCGGTATTTCACTTCTCTGATGACTCCAGCACTAAGAAGTCTTTTTACTTCATTCCGAGCACCTTCGGCTTTGTCATCAGACATTTTCCGAAGCCTCTGCTTTCTGGGTCTGAAGGATGGATCAACATTTAGCGAGTGCTCAATGACATCCCTGTTAACACCACAGAGATCATTGGCTGACCATGCAAAAACATCTTTGTTGTTGAACAAAAATCTTATCAGGGTTTTCTCCTGTTCTTCAGATAATTGAGAACCCAGCAGCACCTTCTGCTCTGCAATATCTTCACATAAAAGCATGGGCTTTGGCTGATCGGCCGAAGCAGCCTTCTCCCTTCTGTACTTGTACTGATCACAAGCTTCGTTTCCATCTATATTATGGATTGCCTTTGAATCTGTCCAGTTCCCTTCAGCTTTTCTGGCAGCTTCCTAACTCCCATGAGTAGCAATAGGTCCTTGATCCGAAGGTATCTTCATGCAAAGATATGCTAGATGAAGAATTGCTTCAAAAGCATTAAGTGTTCCACGACCAATGATCGCATTATAGGGGTACTCCATTTCGACAATGTCAAACACAACTTGCTCAGTTTTGGTGTTGTTCATAAATCTGAAGGTCACTGCCATGATGATCTTGCTAAGTGCTACAATCTGTCTTCCTCCGAAACCACATAGAGGGTGTGTAGCATCATGAATCTTGTCTTCTGGCTCTTGCATCTGTCTGAAAGCCTTAGCAAATGTGGCGGAACTGCCCGAATTATTCCAACTTAAGTGCCTGAGTCCCGCCTTAGAGGCTAGACCACACTTAAATGGGAATAACCCGTCAATCCCTCGGATCTAGTTCGACGAGGCCACTGACAGGATCAAGAACCACAGTCTCACTCGATGGTGAGTCACAGAGCAAATACAATAAAGCATAAAACCATACATCAAAGAGTATTAAACTAATTACATCATCATCGGAGTTTTAACAAAAGTAGTCATCATTGTTCGAAGTGCTGCGGAAATAAAACTAACGATAAATAAACAGAGAGATGGGGAAGCCTATCCCATCACTCCTCATGCTCCTCCTCAGCCGAGGCAGGGTCCCACTCGACAGTCCTACCTGGTGGCAAGATGGACGGCCAAGTTACTCCAGCAACCATGTCCTCCAGAGAACCTGTAAAATTATGCCACAAGCAAGGCTGAGTATAATAATACTCAGCTAGACTTACCCGGTGTGAGGAGTCTACTCCTCTACCTCTAGACATGCAGCTGTTTGGCTGTGGGGTTTGGTTGCCAAAAGCACTAGCTGAGTTTATAAATCAAGTTTTAGCTTTGTCGAGTTTTAGCGTGACTCTCTTAAGACTAGAGGTGTACTATCTACTCATTCATGGTAGCAAGCAAATTTAGCAATCAACACCTTTTGTCACATCATCACATTTCCACTTGTTACTCAATGTAGAAGCATGGATCAAGCAGTCTCATTAGCTGCGAGAAGCAGACGATTCGATTCGAGTTTTTAAACCTTGCAAGGTAAACCTAAACACACGACGTGGCGAGGCACTCTGTCCCCACACACATCAACCGTCCCCATCGATTCCCTGGCAACAGAAAGGGGCTCACCGCCTTGGCGTACAATGCCTCACTGACCCCGACTGCCGTCGTGCAGTGACCGCACTTGTACCCACCATAACCGGAATGGGAGACCACGTCTCAGGTCGCGTGAGGAGGGCAATCTCCGGTACCACACCTTAATCCTTATTCCGGTACTAGGCTTACCGATTTACCATATTTCTCGGCATGTGCTTAGTAAGTTCAAACGCTTGACAAACGGTACCACACCTTAATCCTTATTCCAATTTCCATCTCGTAGACAACCAATCCCCATGGATTGTTGTCCATAGACCAAAATCGTTATGATATGAAAGTAGTTACAGCCAATTCCTAACCTCGCGCGAGTACTAGAAAAATCACTCGACTTCTACCGAGATCCTTTATTAGTAAAGTAGCTACTCGACCTAGGATACTAGTATTCATCTCAACAGGAATTCTTGAGTTCATGCAACTATGGTTTCAGGCAACTCCTACACTTAAGTGCACAATACAAGCCTACAATCATTAAGTGCAGTAAAATAATATATAGAACTGGTTATGCATAAAACCGGGGCTTGCCTTCCAAGGCTGGGGCAGGCAGATCCTCTGGGGCAGGCTCTGGTGCTGGATCCGGGGCTACCTCCTGAGCAGCTCCTTGTTCCGGCACGAGGATGTACTCTCCGTCGGCGAGGTTGCAATCTATCGAATGCAATGAATAAGAATATGTATGCCATGATTATGCAGGATTTAATCATCATTATGCTAAGTGAAGAAAAACTAAGTTAGTTAGTAATTTAGGGTTTCCCGGTTATACGTGGCTCTTTAGTGGTTTATGCTTATCTATTTTAGGTTTGGGTTTTGCCCAGGGATAAGCATAGTGAATTGAACTTGGATTTCCCTTAGATGTTTTAGTAGACAAATGAGGGATTTTGCTGGTTGGGTTAAAATGATATTACTCTCCATTATTAATTTTCCTTTTTCATTTTCTATTTATGAATTCTAGGGTGGGTTTGAACTATAGCAGTGGTTTAACTCTTTCCAAAAATTCTCTAAAAATTACAGTCGGTTACTATTGGTCATTGTAATTTGTCCTATAAAATTAAGGTGAAAACTAATTCAGATATTACTTGTGCAAAATTAACAAGAATAAGTTTAAAAGGGCATTTTACACTATAGCTGTGATTTAATTGAGGTTTCTGTACCAAGTTGTATTTTTGTCCAAACACATAGGTGATATTAGGCCTTTGTGTTAAAAATCACAGAAAAAGGCATACTGGATATTTAGTTGTGAATTTCTAAAGTTTTATGCAAACAAGGTGATTATAACTAACTTGTTATTTGAAAAATATCAAACAACATATTTCATATTTTTCCTATGTTCATAATAACAAAACATTAGTTATCCCAAGGTTTGGGGGTGTTTTCTCCTTGGGGTTATTTTTCTAGGTTTTTTCTAAGTTTTCCTTGTTTTCTTAAAATAAAAGGTATCTCATTTATTCTGTACTAAACAAGGGTATAATAAATTTTTCTAGTAAACTATACTGAATAAGTGAACTAACAAAAATGGGGGTGTTCCCTGGTTCTTTATTTAAACCACTTTTAATATTTTCTCTAACCTTAGGCTAAAAATGATTTAAATGGTAAACTCTACCTTAACTTGGTGTACAGAGGGGTTTATTATTTTTGTACATGTTAGGAAGTGATCAAATACTTCTCTAAATTTTCTTAACCTCAGTCAAATAGTGTAACTATTTTTCCTTATTTCTTTTAGCTTTTGGCCAGTTAATCATTTAATTCAAAACTCTAAAGTTTTCTGTAACACTGAGGGGTTTTATATTTTTCCTAAGTGGTTTACATTATTTAAGATCTGGCAAAATTGGTTTGACTCGATTTGGGTGAACAAAACAGAAGATATGAATTATTCAAGTTCTGTTTGAATTTAATTCAGATTAATAAAAAGGTTTCCTGGAAAAACAGTTTACACCGAGGACCCTGGGTTTAATCCAAATCAACCCACTCAAATCTACCCCTGCGCCACTATTCCCCTGAGTCACTGACAGTTCAAAAATCCCCCCGACCTTTTCTTCTTCTTCCCCGAGGTCCTTCCCCTAATGCAAACAGTACCCGCGGGAAAGAAAAGGGCGGCGTGGCTTATCGGCGGTGAGAGAGGTCCGGCGAGGGGCGGGGTTGGCTCCGGGAGGTCCTGGCGGTCACAGCTATGTACGGCTCGGCGGCAGAGGTGGCTGGAATCGTCCGGTCCACGAGCGCAGGCGGGTGATCTCGTCGGCGGCGGGTGTTCCGGCTAAACCACGACGATCTAGTTCAATCAAATGGCACGATGACCTCCACGGGGTGATGTAGAGGCTAAGTGCACAAGGAATCGAAGAATGGAGCAGAGATTTACCCGGTCTACGTTCACCGGTGGTCGGGTGAAGTCCGACGACCACGGACTGGCTTCTCCGGCGAAGCAAAGTCCAATTCCTTGCTCGGGGAGCTTCACCGAGGCGTGCATAGTCTCTTCCAAGGGTCGGGCGCGGCTGGGAAGGGCTCTGTTGGTCGGTCTATGGTGGCGGTGGATTGGGTGGCCGTGGGCACGCCGTTGCAGGGCAACGTCGGTGGTTTTCTAGCTCCGGTGAGGTCGAGCGTGCGCGGATGAGTACGGTCGACGCCTGAGGGTGATTTATAGGTGCAGGCGCGAGCAGGAGACGTGGACACGGCTTGGTGTGGCGCGGGGCACGCGGGGTCGGGCGCGGGCGTGCTCTAGCGTGCGCAGAGCGCGTCGAACACGTGGAGGTGTTCTTCTGCCCATGTTCAAAAGCTTGCTGAGATCGCATACGTGCGAATCTTGGCAAAACTCCAGCGCAGACCTCTTCCTGGCACCTATGGCTATCTCTTGTATGTGAGTTCCAAGGGAAGATAAGCCCTAGGTCAGAAGATATGCGGACGCCAAATCTGGCTTGTCTCCCTGCCCACTGCGCGACAAAAGTCATGCCAAGACATGTCAAATATCAAGGGCTCGGTCTCAACTTTTTCCAGGGGGTGCCTTAGGTGGTATGCCACATTTTTGGTATACAACTTAGGTGGTTTTGGTGCCATCTACAAGGTGAACACGGTGGATCTTTAGATTAGGTGTAGAATTTGACTTAGAGAGAATTAGAGAGCTCTAGCTCTCTCTCTACTTAAGGAATGGATTTGGGGATTCTTAAGGGGTCTTTTTGCATTGTTTCCTCTCTATATTTGTTGATTAATATGTTACTTAACTTTGGCCAAGGGTTAGTTCATGATTTGCCCATTTGCTTAATCCTACCCCCCTTCAACCAGGGTTTTAGGAGATAGGGGTTCAAGAGGGGTCTAGGGTTTACTCCCCTCTTGCCCAAGGTGATAATTGTACAAAAGCTTGGGTAATTCTTTTAGGTCATTAACATTCTTGGTTAATACATGGTCTCCAAGGTTCTTATGCTCTTCTCCTTAAGTTTCTTCCACATGTGATCACAGTCATTAGTGCATAGATGTGCCAAAGCCATGGTAACACTTGGGGTGTTACAGCCCTCCCCCCTTAAAGGAATCTCGTCCCGAGATTTTAGGTAGAGTCCTCGGGAGGGGTGCCGAGAAGGTGTGTTGGTGTGTGGTTTCTGCTTTTATTTAAGTTTCTCTAGTTAACTGCTCTTCGAATGTCATCCTCTTTGTAACTTCAGAAGAAAGTCCTTTTTGAGTCATTTTTAGAGCTTACACTACCTTAAACATCTAAGTTTTTCTTATAATTAGATTCAAAGGGCAGGTGGGGGTGGGGTTCGGGGTTACGTACCGACTCTTTTGGGCAGAAAGTCGGGGAAGCGAGAGCATAGAAAATCCTCAGTCTCCCATGTAGCTTCTTCTACTGAATGGTGACTCCACTGAACTTTTTACATTCTGATCGACCTTGCCCGCGTTGATCTCTCTTTCTGATCCAACACCTTGACGGGGTACTCTTGATAGGACAGGTCTGGTTCTATCTCAATTTCTGGTTTAGGTAGCACTTCAGTGGGTAAGCAGACACATTTTCGCAGCTGAGATACATGGAACACATCATGAATAGCTGACATGTGTGGTGGTAACTTCAATTGATATGCTACTGGTCCACAAGTTTCCTTGATCTCGTAGGGTCCAATGTAGCGAGGAGCTAACTTACCCTTGACTCCAAATCTCTGAACACCTTTAGTGGGTGACACCTTAAGATAAACATGGTCTCCCACTTCAAACTGTAGAGGCTTCCTTCTCTTGTCATGATAGCTCTTTTGCCTGGCCTGAGCAGCTTCTAGGTTCTTCTTTATAACTCTGACCTTTTCCTCTGCTTCAAGTACCAAGTCTAGTCCAAATATTTCTCTCTCTCCGGCTTGTGACCAATTTAGCGGTGTCCTACACCTTCTCCCATATAAGGCCTCAAAAGGTGCCATCTTCAAACTGGACTGGTAGCTGTTATTACAAGAAAACTCTGCCAACGAAAGACACTTGTCCCAATCCTTTCCATAATGTAGCACACATGCCCTCAACATGTCTTCCAAAATCTGATTTACCCTTTCTGTCTGGCCATCTGATTGAGGATGGTAAGCTGAGCTTCTTATTACATGGGTCCCAAGTGATTCCTGTAATTGCTCCCAAAATCGTGCAACGAACGGTGCTCCTCTGTCCGATACTATAGTCCTTGGTATTCCATGCAAATGAACTATCTGGTCAATGTAGATTTCTGCATACTTCTCTGTCCTGTGGGTGGTGTGTACCGGCAAGAAATGAGCTGTCTTGGTCAATCTGTCCACAATGACCCAAATGGAAACATGGTGCCGGGAGGTATTGGGCAATCCCACGATAAAATCCATGCAAATGTCCTCCCATTTCCAGGATGGTATGGGAAGAGGTTGCAAAGGGCCTGCTACCTTCAAATGACTGGCCTTGATCCTCTGGCAGGTGTCACATTCTGATATATACTTCGCAATTTCCCTCTTCATTCTGGTCCACCAGTATAAGGATCTGAGGTCATGATACATCTTATTACTGTCGGGGTGCATGGAGAATTTTGAAAGGTGAGCTTCATCCAATATCTTCTTTCTAAGCTCAGGGTCCTTGGGAACAACCAATCGATCTCCAAACCATAGGATTCCTTTGCTGTCCTGCTGGAAGCATTTTTATTTTTCTGCTTTCTGCTTGATCATTTCCTTGATGACCTGAACACCCTTGTCACCAATCTGTGCCATGACTATTTGCTCTTGTAAGGTGGGCTCCACTGAAATATAATTTAAAGCACCTGAAGAAACAACTTTTAGGTTCAACTTGCACAACTCATCACACAGGGTGGTGACTCTTGCATCCAAGCTCATACAATTGCACTGGGCCTTTCTGCTCAAAGCATCTGCCACAACATTGGCTTTGCTAGGATGGTAATGCACCTCCAAATCATAGTCCTTGATTAGCTCTAACCATCTCCTCTGCCTCATATTAAGATTTGCTTGAGTGAAAATGTATTTGAGACTCTTATGGTCAGTGTAAATGTTACAGTGAGCTCCCATCAGGTAATGTCTCCATACCTTGAGAGCATGAACCATAGCTGCTAACTCCAGATCATGTGTGGGGTAGTTCTGCTCATGGGGTCTGAGTGCTCGGGAGGCATAAGTAATTACTCTGTTATCTTGCATTAAGACACATCCCAATCCAGTACCGGAAGCATCGCAATACACTTCAAACGGCTTGGTGTTATCAGGTTGAGCTAGCACTGGTGCTGTTGTCAAATGTTGCCTTAGTGTATGAAAGGCATCCTCACACTTCTGGCTCCAATCATACTTGACTCCCTTCTTCAACAGTTCGGTCATTGGCCTGGCCATTCTGGAGAAATCCGGAATGAATCGTCGATAATACCCTGCCAATCCCAGAAAACTCCGAATCTGTCTCACGGTGGTAGGAGGTTTCCAATCCATTACTTCCTGTACCTTCTCAGGATCAACTGATATCCCATCCTGAGAAATTGTGTGACCCAAGAATTTAATTTCCCTTAGCCAGAATTCACACTTAGACAACTTAGCATAAAGACGATGATCGCGCAGTCGCTGAAGCACGATGTGCAGATGCTTAGTATGCTCGTCTTCATTCTTGGAATAGACCAGGATATCATCAATGAAAACCACTACAAATTTGTCCAGCTTTGGCATGAATACTGAGTTCATCAGATACATGAAATAAGCTGGGGCATTGGTCAGCCCAAAAGACATCACCAAAAACTCATAAAGCCCATATCTGGTCGAGAAGGCCGTCTTCGGAATATCACTGGCACGGATCTTGATCTGATGGTAGCCAGAGCAAAGGTCTATCTTGGAGAATACCTTGGCTCCCACCAACTGATCAAACAAAACATCAATGCGGGGCAGCGGGTATTTGTTCTTGATGGTCACCGCATTGAGAGGGCGGTAGTCAACACACATTCTTAAACTCTCATCCTTTTTCTTCACAAATAGGGCCAGACATCCCCATGGTGAAGTACTTGGGCGAATGAACCCCTTGTCCAACAACTCTTGTAGTTGCTTTTTCAACTCTGCCAATCTCGCTGGAGGCATCCTATAAGGTCTCTTGGAAATAGGAGCAGTCCCAGGCTGCAATTCAATCACGAACTCGATGTCTCTGTCAGGTGGCATTCCTGGCAATTCGTCAGGAAAGACATCTGGGTAGTCACAGACTACTGGGATCCTCTCAACTGGGGACTCTATCAGAGTGAATGCACAAGAACGGGTACAACCCTGGTCAGCCAAATATAAAGTAGTCTCGCCATAAGCGGGGGAGTGAATCTCAATGGCCCTTGCTGCAATATCCAATACTGCCCGATGCCTGGATAACCAATCCGTTCCCAATATGATGTCCACGCTATCCAATCCTAAGATGAGAAGGGTGGTTCTAATCACAAGACTACCCAATTTTATAGGCACTTGCTGGTTGATTTGATTGGTGGCAACCCTGCCTCCTGGTGTTGAAATTGTAATACCCCCATTGGTGTGGTGAATAGTTAATTGGCACTTGGCACTAAATTTGGCACTGATAAAACTGTGTGATGCACCAGAATCAAAAAGAATAATTGCAGGATAATTCAAAACTGTAAAGATACCAGTCATGACGGGTGCTCCCTCGGGAATGTCAGCCATGGTGGTGAAGTTCAATCTGCGTTGCCTCACTTGCACCTTCTGTCTCTTGCCTTGGTTCTGGTTGGCATTCTGTCCCTGTCGCTGCTGGTTTCTGGGGCAATTCTTGGCATAATGCCCAGTGTTACCACAAGTGAAACACTTGTTGTCATTGGCCTGGCGGTACTGCTGCTGCTGTGGCTGATTGTTCCTCTGAACTGGAAACTGGGTGCAGTTGGGTGCCTGCTGCTGCTGGGGCTGGATCACCCAACGTCCTTGCTGCTGCTGAGGTCCTCTGCTCTGGGTGTCAGACATGATCCTGAAGCGCTGTGGCTGAGCTGAGGGTCCTGCCACAGGGGTCTTCCTCTTCTTTTCTGCCTGACGAGCTATGATACAGTCCTCCTGAGAAATGTCCATGTTGACTAACTCATTATAGTTGTTGGCCCTGACTGTGTTGAGACGGTCACGGAGCTTAGTGTTGAGCCCCCTCCTGAACCTGTCCCTCTTCTTCTCGTCCGTGTCTGCATGATACCCGGCATACTGGCATAGTCATTAAAGGCCTGAGCATACTGTAACACTGTCCGGTTTCCCTGGGTGAGTGCCAGAAACTCGTTGAGCTTACGGTCCATAATGCCAGCTGGAATATGGTGTCCCCTGAAAGCTGCCTTGAACTCTCTCCAATCCACTTCATGGTCAACTGGTTGCATAGCAAGGTAGTGGTCCCACCATGTCCGCGCGGGTCCGCGAAGCTGCTGGGTGGCGAACCTGACCTTAGTCACCTCTGAACAAACTCCATTTAGTAGTGAGAATTTGGATTCCACTACCCTAAGCCATACATCAGCATCAAGTGGGTCCTCTGCCCTGGTGAACAACGGTGGCTGAGTACTGAGGAACTCCTGGTAAGTGGCTGCGGCAGGGTGACGCTGATGGTCACCACCACCATAGTGTTGAGGTGGCGGCTGACGCTGAGCTAGCTGTCTTAAGATCTCGTTCTGCTGAGCCATCAGCTCCTACAGAGTAGGCGGTGGTGGCGGTGGTGGAGGAATGCGCTCATTCTGTCCACGACGCGCTCTTCCTGCCATCTAGAAAATCATGTATATTCTTAATATCACTTTTCTGAGGTTCAAGGTTCAATCATGGTGAAAGAGCAAAACCAATATATATTGCATAATTATAAAAGATTCCACATTGTCCACACTTTTCCCCTTAAATTAAGACTGACAGAATTCACCAACCATGCTTCCAAAAGAGTTTATCACGATTACATCAATAGCCCAAAAGACTCAAGTCTATCTAGCCTAGTACCCCAAGGGTGCAAAAGCTAAGCTAGCTTCGAGGAGTCCTACCATCATAGACTTCTAACTCTATCCTTGCGATCTAGTGAGCAAACGAGTCAACACTCGACTCAGGGGAAGGTGGTCTCCTTGAGCCAGCAGTGTCCAAACTGGAGGCAGGCTCCTCTCCCCCCTCGATGTCGACATCCTCGTTGGCCTCCATGCCCTGGATCTCCTGGTGGTGCATATCCAGATGCTCGTTAGCCTCGGCAAGCTGCTGCTGGGTGTTAATTAACTGATCCTCGAGAACCTCGATGGTGTTCTCCCTTGTTCCCACTAGTTCCTCAAGCTCTTGGATCTCATTTGACAGTTGCTCCACCTGTAAGTCCTTTTCCACCATCTCAGTGGATAAGTGAACCACAAGCTCCTCTCGGTTATCCAAGGTGATCTTAGTTGCCTCCAACAACGCCATCAGATGGGACATTGCCTCACCACGCATCACTTGCAGAAGATACAGGGAATTCATGCACCACACCGTCAAGTGAGCAGTCTGGCCTGGGTAGATAGCCCAGATGTCCTTGGCATGCTCCACTCGGTCCTTCCACATTGGGTCGTCCTCCTTCTCAGCGGGGAACAAGCCAATGGGGTGAGTGGACAGCTCCAAGGGGTGGAATCCGCAGAAAGTGGTCGATCCATGAAGAGCAATCGCCTCGATCGTATCCTCAGCCCGGTATCCAAAGGACTCAGAGTCCAGCGAACGCCAGCCGGGCTGCAGGGGATGAGGCTCCAGGGTCATCCTCACCCTACAGCGGGGCACTCGGTGCTTCTCGAACTGCTGCACCGCGTACTGGGGAGGCGTCGTGTAACTAGCTCCCTGAAGTACCTCCAACAAAATACGGGGAAAACCCTCTCGTGCAAGCCCGTCAGTGTGGGACAGTGTATTCCCTTCGTCTGAGGATCCGTGAGAAGTCATCTGTGTACGGTTAAGCGTAAGTAAAAGAAAAAGAATTATAGAAAGAAAAAGGAGTCACAACTCAGCCTCTCTATAACCATGCCAGCGGTACTGGGGGTACTTATTTGGTCATCATTTGTATCAAAGTTTCTACCCAATTATCCATTTGTTTAATTAATGATGCATGCATGCTCGTCCTGAACGATCTCACATCAATCTTAGAGGGAATAGGGAAGAACTCCCATCCCTTATAGTAGCCTGTAGGGCTGACTCAATTAGCCACCTTGCTACCCCTCTATCATCCTAAGGCTTCACGTCCTAGGTCTATCCTGATCGTCCTTCGGTCTATCCAACATTTGTTTCTATTAAGTTTTACTTTGGAAAAGGATGGTATTTATAGTTTATTGATTCCTCTGTGGTGGTACAAGCTCCAATACCAGCTGTGGCGGAACTGCCCGAATTATTCCAACTTAAGTGCCTGAGTCCCGCCTTACAGGCTAGACCACACTTAAATGGGAATAACCCGTCAATCCCTCGGATCTAGTCCGACGAGGCCACTGACAGGATCAAGTACCACAGTCTCACTCGATGGTGAGTCACAGAGCAAATACAATAAAGCATAAAACCATACATCAAAGAGTATTAAACTTATTACATCATCATCGGAGTTTTAACAAAAGTAGTCATCATTGTTCGAAGTGCAGTGGAAATAAAACTAACGATAAATAAACAGAGAGATGGGGAAGCCTATCCTATCACTCCTCATGCTCCTCCTCAGCCGAGGTAGGGTCCCACTCGACAATCCAACCTGGTGGCAAGATGGACGGCCAAGTTACTCCAGCAACCATGTCCTCCAGAGAACCTGTAAAATTATGCCACAAGCAAGGCTGAGTATAATAATACTCAGCTAGACTTACCCGGTGTGAGGAGTCTACTCCTCTACCTCTAGACATGCAGCTGTTTGGCTGTGGGGTTTGGTTGCCAAAAGCACTAGCTGAGTTTATAAATCAAGTTTTAGCTTTGTCAAGTTTTAGTGTGACTCTCTTAAGACTAGAGGTGTACTATCTACTCATTCATGGTAGCAAGCAAATTTAGCAATCAACACCTTTTGTCACATCATCACATTTCCACTTGTTACTCAATGTAGAAGCATGGATCAAGCAGTCTCATTAGCTGCGAGAAGCAGACGATTCGAATCGAGTTTTTAAACCTTGCAAGGTAAACCTAAACACACGACGTGGCGAGGCACTCCGTCCCCACACACATCAACCATCCCCATCGATTCCCTGGCAACAGAAAGGGGCTCACCGCCTTGGCGTACAATGCCTCACTGACCCCGACTGCCGTCGTGCAGTGACCGCACTTGTACCCACCATAACCGGAATGGGAGACCACGTCTCAGGTCGCGTGAGGAGGGCAATCTGCGGGCAGGTTCACTCAGGTACTAGGCTTACCGATTTACCATATTTCTCGGCATGTGCTTAGTACGTTCAAACGCTTGACACACGGTACCACACCTTAATCCTTATTCCAATTTCCATCTAGTAGACAACCAATCCCCATGGATTGTTGTCCACAGATGTTTCCCGGTTATACGTGGCTCTTTAGTGGTTTATGCTTATCTATTTTAGGTTTGGGTTTTGCCCAGGGATAAGAATAGTGAATTGAACTTGGATTTCCCTTAGATGTTTTAGTAGACAAATGAGGGATTTTGCTGGTTGGGTTAAAATGATATTACTCTCCATTATTAATTTCCCTTTTTCATTTTCTATTTATGAATTCTAGGGTGGGTGTGAACTACAGCAGTGGTTTAACTCTTTCCAAAAATTCTCTAAAAATTACAGTCGGTTACTATTGGTCATTGTAATTTGTCCTATAAAATTAAGGTGAAAACTAATTCAGATATTACTTGTGCAAAATTAACAAGAATAAGTTTAAAAGGGCATTTTACACTATAGTTGTGATTTAATTGAGGTTTCTGTACCAAGTTGTATTTTTGTCCAAACACATAGGTGATATTAGGCCTTTGTGTTAAAAATCACAGAAAAAGGTATACTGGATATTTAGTTGTGAATTTCTAAAGTTTTATGCAAATAAGGTGCTTATAACTAACTTGTTATTTGAAAAATATCAAACAACAGATTTCATATTTTTCCTATGTTCATAATAACAAAACATTAGTTATCCCAAGGTTTGGGGGTGTTTTCTCCTTGGGGTTATTTTTCTAGGGTTTTTCTAAGTTTTCCTTGTTTTCTTAAAATAAAAGGTATCTCATTTATTCAGTACTAAACAAGGGTATAATAAATTTTTCTAGTGAACTATACTGAATAAGTGAACTAACAAAAATGAGGGTGTTCCCTGGTTCTTTATTTAAACCACTTTTAATATTTTCTCTAACCTTAGGCTAAAATGATTTAAATGGTAAACTCTACCTTAACTTGGTGTACAGAGGGGTTTATTATTTTTGTACATGTTAGGAAGTGATCAAGTACTTCTCTAAATTTTCTTAACCTCAGTCAAATAGTGTAACTATTTTTCCTTATTTCTTTTAGCTTTTGGCCAGTTAATCATTTAATTCAAAACTCTAAAGTTTTCTATAACACTGAGGGGTTTTATATTTTTCCTAAGTGGTTTGCATTATTTAAGATCTGGCAAAATTGGTTTGACTCGATTTGGGTGAACAAAACAGAAGATATGAATTATTCAAGTTCTGTTTGAATTTAATTCAGATTAATAAAAAGGTTTCCTGGAAAAACAGTTTACACCGAGGACCCTGGGTTTAATCCAAATCAACCCACTCAAATCTACCCCTGCGCCACTATTCCCCTGAGTCACTGACAGTTCAAAAATCCCCCTGACCTTTTCTTCTTCTTCCCCGAGGTCCTTCCCCTAATGCAAACAGTACCCGCAGGAAAGAAAAGGGCGGCGCGGCTTACCGGCGGCGAGAGAGGTCCGGCGAGGGGCGGGGTTGGCTCCGGGAGGTCCTGGCGGTCACAGCGGTGTACGGCTCGGCGGCGGAGGTGGCCGGAATCGTCCGGTCCACGTGCACAGGCAGGTGATCTCGTCGGCAGCGGGTGTTCCGGCTAAACCACGGCGATCTAGTTCAATCAAATGGCACGATGAGCTCCACGGGGTGACGTAGAGGCTAAGTGCACAAGGAATCGAAGAATGGAGCAGAGATTTACCCGGTCTACGTTCACCGGCGGTCGGGTGAAGTCCGGCGACCGCGGACTGGCTTCTCCGGCGAAGCAAAGTCCGATTCCTTGCTCGGGGAGCTTCACCGAGGCGTGCACAGTCTCTTCCAAGGGTCGGGCGCAGTTGGGAAGGGTTCTGTAGGCCGGTCTACGGTGGCGGTGGATCGGGTGGCCGCGGGCACGCCGTTGCAGGGCAACGCTTGTGGTTTTCTAGCTCCAGTGAGGTCGAGCGTGCGCGGATGAGTACGGTCGACGCCTGAGGGTGATTTATAGGCGCGGGCACAAGTAGGAGACGTGGACACGGCTTGGCGTGGCGCGCGGGGTCGGGCGCGGGCGAGCTCTAGCGCGCGCAGAGCGCGTCGAACACGTGGAGGTGTTCTTCTGCCCATGTTCAAAAGCTTGCTGAGATCGCATACATGCGAATCTTGGCAAAAATCCGGCGCAGATCTCTTCCTGGCACCTATGGCTATCTCTTGTATGTGAGTTCCAAGGGAAGATAAGCCCTAGGTCAAAAGATATGCGGACGCCAAATCTAGCTTGTCTCCCTGCCCACTGCGCGACAAAAGTGATGCCAAGACAAGTCAAAATTCAAGGGCTCGATCTCAACTTTTTCCAGGGGGTGCCTTAGGTGGTATGCCACATTTTTGGTATACAACTTAGGTGGTTTTGGTGCCATCTACAAGGTGAACACGGTGGATCTTTAGATTAGGTGTAGAATTTGACTTAGAGAGAATTAGACAGCTCTAGCTCTCTCTCTACTTAAGGAATGGATTTGGGGTTTCTTAAGAGGTCTTTTTGCAATGTTTCCTCTCTATATTTGTTGATTAATATGTTACTTAACTTTGGCCAAGGGTTAGTTCATGATTTGCCCATTTGCTTAATCCCCCCCTTCAACCAGGGTTTTAGGAGATAGGGGTTCAAGAGGGGTCTAGGGTTTACTCCCCTCTTGCCCAAGGTGATAATTGTACAAAAGCTTGGGTAATGCTTTTAGGTCATTAACATTCTTGGTTAATACATGGTCTCCAAGGTTCTTATGCTCTTCTCCTTAAGTTTCTTCCACATGTGATCATAGTCATTAGTGCATATATGTGCCAAAGCCATGGTAACACTTGGGGTGTTACAGCAAATATGATATCAGCTGCACTGCCTGTATCAACCAGAATATTGTGGACCAGAAACCCTTTGATAACACAAGAAATAACCATAGCATCATTGTGAGGGAAATCCTTGAGCTGAAGGTCCTCTTGGGAGAAGGTAATTGGGATGTGAGACCATCTTGACTTGATGAAGGGTCCCTGCACCCCGACATGTTGTACCCTTCTCTGTGCCTCCTTCTTCTGTTTCTTGTTGGCTGGTTCTGAGCATGAACCGCCTATGATCAGAAGGACCAGCTTCGAAGCCGAAGCAGCTGCAGCCTGGTTCTTGAATGAAGCCATCAACTCAAAAAGTGGAAGTGGGTTCGAGCCCCACGGTGGGCGCCAATGTTGAGGACTTGTTCTCAAATGCTATGAATTAAGAACAAGGCAACATAAAAATGTTAAATGTTAATGCCCTTCGTCCGCTGAAGCATTATCTCCCCAAGGATTTAATGAACTTCGGACGAAGGTCGCGGGCAAAATATCACAAAGGTCATACCTTTGTGTTCAGGTTTATAGAATAATGTAAAATGAAGAATAACATACAAAACATGCGTTGAAAGCATACAGTTTCATTATCATATTTCATAATATCGATCTGAATATTAAAACAAGACATTTAAGTACATTAATACCTTCTTCTTGATGGAAAACAACAATTCCAGCGCGATGCGTCAAGGATTACCAGATCGTGTGTATAGTACAGGGCACTGTTCATCTATTTATATGCACAGGACACAACCTATGTGAAATTACATCTATCCCCTTTGTAATCAATTACAACACTGGCACAAAACAACATGGGTTTTTAAGTCATTTGATCTTTAAGTCAGTTTGCCCCCTTCATCTTTGGACTTGCCACTGTGCTGAAGCTCTATCGATGATAGCTTCGGCGCTGCTTCTTGAAAGGATCTTGCCGAAGGTGTTTTCCTCTTTTAGGATCTTTGGCTATGAAGCATACCCCCAACAGTGATCCTATAATATCAAACACTAAATAGCCACAAATTTGATTATTAAAGTGTTAGTGCGACTAAGTAGCTATGAAGCGAGTTCCTGTGAATAAAACAATCACAGAAAAGGAACACAAGAGACACGCGATTTTTATCCCGTGGTTCGGCCAAGTAACACTTGCCTACTTCCACGTTGTGGCGTCCCAATGGACGAGGGTTGCACTCAACCCCTTTCAAGTGATCTAATGATCAACTTGAATACCACGGTCTTTTCCTTTCAGAGTATCCTTCCCGTTTGCAAGGAATCTCCACAAGTTGGAGCCTCTCGCCCTTACAATATTGATCACAAAGAAAGCACAGAGTAAGGATGGGAGAGCAACACATGCAATACTCAAATCGACAGCACAACCACACACACAAGTGAAGAAGTGAGCACACAAACACAGCGCAAGGAGTTTACAACTCGAATAGTGCTCAAATCTCAAGAACAATGGTCCGATTGCATGAATGCAGAGTCTAGGTGTTTTAGGATGTTTCTTGTAAGCTTGGGTGTCCTGCTCCATGCGCCTAGGGGTCCCTTTTATAGCCCCAAGGCAGCTAGGAGCCGTTGGAGATCAACTTGGAAGGCAATTCCTGCCTTCTGTCGAGTGGCGCACTGTGATACCCGGTTTGCAAAGAAGAGAAGTTGGAGGTTATTCTTTTTGTTTTTTTCTCATTCGGGTGATGCGCTTTGGGAATTTGGAATTTGTGGAAAAGATTCACCTGTAAGACAGTAGAATTTCTTTGGTTAGACGCTTGCGACGGGGTCGGGAGCTGTCATGTGGGTGAGTTGGGCCATGAATCTTGATTCGGCCCATTAGCCTCCCCTTAACCCTAGCCGCCCTCCCCCTAATTCCCCCCCCCCCCCCCGCTTGTGCAGCCGCCCTCCCCATTTCCCCTAGCCCTTGGCCGCCGCCCCCCCTCCCCTCTCCCATCTTCTTCCTCCTCAAACCCTTGCAGCCATCACTACCCAAAACCCTGGCCGCCCCCCCATTTCTTCCCCCCCCCTCCAAGGTGCAGCCCTCCCGCGTGGTTCTCCGTCGTGTGGCTGCGATCTCAATTGGAGTTTGGAGGGAGGAAGAAAGAAGGGAATAACCCAAGGTGAATTTGTGATTAACTTTTGTTGTTTTTGTGCTGCAATTAATTTGATTATGTGTTTATCCATGCGAATCGGTAGAGGTGATGTCCAGAAATTTTGTGGGTGGGCGAACAGCAGTAGTTCTAGTGATTTCTGGAAATTTTCGTGGGTTAATTAGTGAGAATCAGTGGGAGAATCATGTAGAGCTTTGTCATACCTTTCCAACAAGTACTTATGCGCTCGATTCGGAGTTATAATTTAGGAGATATCGTTGTTTGAATCCGGGTATGTTGCCGTCCAAAAAAAACAGATTTTTCAGGTGGGCGAACAGCAGTAGTTCTAGTGATTTCTGGAAATTTTCGTGGGTAATTAGTGGGAATCAGTGGGAGAATCATGTAGAGCTTTGTCATATCTTTCTAACAAGTACTTATGCGCTCGATTCGGAGTTATAATTTAGGAGATATCATTGTTTGAATCCGGGTATGTTGCTGTCCAAAAAAACAGATTTTTCAGGTGGGCGAACAGCAGTAGTATTAGCAGTTTCTGAGAATTTTTCGTGGGTAATTAGTGATAACCAGTATGAAAATCATGTAGGGCCTTGTCTTATCTTTCCAATAAGTACTTATGCGCTCGATTTGGAATTATATTTTAAAAGATATCGCTGTTCGAATCCAGGTATGTCGCTGCCCAAAAGAAAAAAAAACAGATTACATGGTTTATCTTGTGGACTGTTTTGGGCTAATTAGATGTTGGAATTTAATTATAAATTGTATACAAAACTTGTGATAATTTTATATAGATGCCTCTGGAGTTTTTGTTTGTTGCCACTGCTGTCATAATTTTAAAGTTATGAAATAATTAAGCAGCGCCGCTGCAGTTTGGTGGGTGTAGGGAGAGTTGTTACCCGCGGCGGGGTTTGAGATTGTGCGTAGGTGCGGCGTCGTTTATGAGCCTTATTATGTGAAATTGGTGCACTAAGTTGTGTGTCAAAAACAGGTGGTGTACTTCCGGATCATACTTAGGGATTTGCCCAAACTTCCGGTAAAGGCAAGTAAAACAGTGATAGTTATTCTGTCTGCCGATTAAAGAGTCTTATACTTGATTATGTTTGTGCCATTTGTGTTCGTAATCTTATTTCTAATTGGTATCATCGTTTGAAGATATTCATGTTTTATTGATTACATATGTTGAGGTTGTGGTTTGATCATGTTACCCATGTGGTTTATTATGTGGAATGGGTGGAAGTATATGTCTAGCACATTTTATTTGGGAAGGACTCATGTTGTTGACATGCATAATGCATTCATCATCCATTGCATGGAAGTTTCGTTGCGATCTTATGGTCCGACCATACCTGTATAATGAGAGTCATATGTTGCCCGATAAGGGGTATGATGCAGCTTCATATCCTTAGAGGTATGAAGGCAGAAGTCATACTACATCTGTAGCCATGTGCATTCATGGGAGAAGTGTGGAACCTATTATGGTGATGTGGATAATGCGGATCTTTATTTTGTGATTCATCTTGGCATTAAGTAATTGGTTACTTGCTTACTTGCTGCAAATTAATATTTAAGAAAGAAGTTGTGAACTACGTGGATGCTTATGCACGGTTGGTCTACATTGTCCAATTGTTGTTTACTCTTTTTACTTGCTGAGATGT
The DNA here is from genome assembly GCA_029449295.1 of Zea luxurians. Taxonomy (NCBI): domain Eukaryota; kingdom Viridiplantae; phylum Streptophyta; class Magnoliopsida; order Poales; family Poaceae; genus Zea; species Zea luxurians. The sequence continues at coordinate 16,509,713 of JAOPSE010000027.1, read as the reverse complement.
GTCATCTCACTCTTGCATTGTCTGATGCAGGCACCTGATCTTTGCTTTGGGAAAGAAGGGATGTAGCAGCACGGCCAACACACCTTTAAATAAAGGAACCACTGCTTAATAATGATGTTAAACAGAGAGGGTCAAGTCTAGGGGATTGTTCTATTCTAGCCTTTCATGGTAGTTGAACTGTTTAGTTTGGTGGGCTGAGTTATCTATCTTTTATTTGGGCATGAATGTTCATTTCTACCGTTCCATTTTGATTATACTATGTCAATTATCTTTCTTTTATATCATGTATAAACTCTATGTCCCCCCTTGTTATGCTTCTTTCAAGGGAGGTGCTGCCGGATTTTGCAATACTTTCTTTCTTTATGTGTTGCATAAGTTTTGTGGGAAGGGTTTTTGGTAACATCCATTGTGTGGGATCAGTGGGGTATTACACGCACTAGACAGTCCGGTGCGCCATCGAACAGGTCCTGTAGCTGTCCGGTGCACGATCTCCTTCCATATCGGGCACATCCGATCGTTAAGCCGACGGTCCCGTTGGCGCACCAGACACTGTCCGGTGTGCCCAACCGACCGTTGGCTCGGCCACGTGTCACCCGCAGATTTCGCTGCTGACCGTTGACCGCGAGCGCCGTTGGCTCACTGGACAGTCCGGTGCACCACCGAACAGTCCGGTGAATTATAGCCATGTCGCCTTTTTCTTTTCCCGAGAGCGACGAGTTCATCGCTGACGACTCACCGGATAGTCCGGTACACCACCGGACAGTCCGGTGAATTATAGCCATGCACTCCTTCATTTCCCGAGAGCAGCTGGTTCACCGTCGACTAGCCTAGGGCACCGGACACTGTCCCGTGCACCATCGGACAGTCTGGTGAGCCAGGCACGAGCTGGTGTTGGCTGTACACAGCCAACTCTTTTCAACTCTTTTCTTCTCTTCTTGGCACTGTTTCTAGCACTTAGATAAACATGTTAGTACTAAAAAACAATTCACTAAGTCTAGAAACATACCTTGTCCTTTGATTTTCACTTCTTGCTCATTTAGCACATAAGAGTTCAAAATAGTGTATTGGGCATCTAATCACCAAAACAACCATAGAAATGGCCCAAGGGCACATTTCCCTTTCAATCTCCCCCTTTTTGGTGATTTATGCCAACACATCAAAAGGCAACAAAAGAAGTGCAACATCAATGCAAATGAAGACCAAATTCTTTTTACTTAGGATTTGGCATATTTGGATCACTTTTTGCCACCACTTGGTTAGTTTTTGCAAATAAAATTATTTTTCCTATCTCTAAGTCAAACACGCTTGTTTGTGCAAATAGAGAGATATTCCAAGAGTGAAATTTGATCAAGTGCCAAAAACTCCCCCTTTTTCCCGTAATCAAAATTTTCCCCCATAAGCGACCAAATTTTGCAATAAGAGCATTTTGGACAAATCACAAATTCTAACTCTACTATTTTAAAAATTCACAAGTGGTTGGCTGATCCATTTGCTTTGGCCTTAATTTCTCCCCCTTTGGCATTAAGCACCAAAACGGGATCATTTTTGGCCCTTCAACCCCATTGCCTCACCAAAATGTCAAATAAGAGCAAAAAGGCAACTAAAGTATTAGTATGAACTTGGAATTAAATACACTAATACCGGAGTGCAGTGGAAGTCTTGTCGTCGTCCATGTTCATATTCTCTTTCAATGTTTCTTCAAGACTACTTCAAGTATACTCAAACAACTAAGTTAGTCCCGAGAGGTCAAGTTGTAGTTTATCTCCCCCTTAACATGTGCATCATTCGCATATGGACTTGTGAGGTCCGGGGATGACTTGTACAACTTGAGCATCACAAATAAACAATAACAGATTTAAATGCTCAAAGTAACATGATCGAAGGCATAGAACACATGTATACTATAGATCAATCCAAGTTACGCGAATCTAGGACATTTAGCTCACTACGCAACCTGCAAAACCTTTTCTCATCTAAAGGCTTAGTGAAGATATCGGCTAGCTGGTTCTCGGTGCTAATGTGGTACACATCAATATCTCCCTTTTGTTGGTGGTCTCTCAGGAAGTGATGCCAGATGTCTATGTGCTTAGTGCGGCTGTGTTCAACAGGATTATCTACCAAGCGGATTGCACTCTCATTGTCACATGGGTGTGGGACTTTGCTCAGATTGTAGCCAAAGTCCCGAAGGGTTTGCCTCATCCAAAGCAGTTGCATGCAACCCTGTCCTGCGGCAACATACTCAGCCTCAACAGTGGATAGGGCAACAGATGTTTGTTTCTTAGAACTCCAGGACACCAGGGACCTTCCTAGAAATTGGCATGTCCCTGATGTGCTCTTCCTATCAACCTTGCACCCAGCATAGTCGGAGTCTGAGTATCCAATCAAGTCAAAGGTAGACCCCTTTGGATACTAGATCCCAAAACAAGGCATAGAACCTAAATACCTAAGAATTCGCTTAATGGCCACAAGGTGACATTCCCTAGGGTCGGATTGAAATCTAGCACACATGCATACACTAAGCATAATGTCCGGTCTACTAGCACAAAGATACAATAATGAACCTATCATTGACCGGTATGCCTTTTGATCAACGGACTTACCTCCTTTGTTGAGGTCGAGATGTCTGTCAGTTCCCATTGGTGTCTTCGCGGGCTTGGCATCCTTCATCCCAAACCTCTTGAGAAGATCTTGAGTGTACTTTGTTTGGGAGATGAAGGTGCCGTCCTTGAGTTGCTTCAATTGGAATCCAAGGAAGTAGGTCAACTCGCCCATCATCGACATCTCGAACTTTTGTGTCATTACCCTACTAAACTCCTCACAAGACTTTTGGTTAGTAGAACCAAATATTATGTCATCGACATAAATTTGGCACACAAAAAGATCACCATTGCAAGTCTTTGTGAAAAGAGTGGGATCGGCTTTCCCAACCTTGAAAGCGTTAGAAATAAGGAAATCTCTAAGGCATTCATACCATGCTCTTGGAGCTTGCTTAAGTCCATAGAGCGCCTTAGAGAGCTTATATACATGGTTGGGATACCTGTCATCCTCAAAGCCAGGAGGTTGCTCCACATATACCTCATCCTTGATTAACCCATTGAGGAAAGCACTCTTTACGTCCATTTGGAATAGCCTGAAAGAGTGGTGAGCAGCATAGGCTAATAAAATCCTAATTGACTCTAACCTAGCCACAGGAGCAAAAGTCTCCTCGAAATCCAAACCTGCGACTTGGGCATAACCTTTTGCCACAAGTCGAGCCTTGTTTCGTGTCACCACTCCGTGCTCGACTTGCTTGTTGCGGAACACCCACTTGGTTCCCACAACGTTTTGCTTTGGACGTGGCACCAGGCTCCAGACTTCATTCCTTTTGAAGTTGTTGAGCTCTTCCTGCATGGCCAACACCCAGTCTGGATCCTGCAAGGCCTCTTCTACCCTGAAAGGCTCAATAGAAGAGACAAACGAATAATGCTCACAGAAATTAGCTAATCGTGAGCGAGTAGTTACTCCCTTGCTGATGTCACCCAGAATCTGATCAATGGGGTGATGTCTTTGGATCGTCGCTCGGACTTGAGTTGGAGGGGCCCATGGTGCTTCTTCCTCCATAACATGTTCTTCTTGTGCTCCCCTTGATCCTGCCCCTCTTCTTGAGGTACCTGTTCACCGTCTTGAGTTGAGGGATGCACCATTGTTGAGGAGGATGGTTGATCTTGTTCCTGTAGTTCCTATGGTCGCACATCACCTATCGCCATCGTGCGCATTGAGGCCGTCGGAACTTCTCCTTCATCTACATCATCAAGATCAATTTGCTCTCTTGGAGAGCCATTAGTCTCATCAAATACAATGTCGCTAGAGACTTCAACTAATCCCGATGATTTGTTGAAGACCCTATATGCCTTTCTATTTGAGTCATATCCTAGTAAAACCCTTCTACTACCTTGGGAGCAAATTTAGAATGTCTACCTTTCTTCACCAGAATGTAGCATTTGCTCCCAAATACACGAAAATAAGAGACATTGGGTTTGTTACCAGTAAGGAGTTCGTAGGAAGGTTTTTTGAGGAGACGGTGCAGGTAGAGCCAATTTATGGCATGGCAAGCTGTGTTCATAGCTTCCGACCAGAACCGCTCAGGCGTCTTGTACTCTCCAAGCATCGTTCTTGCCATGTCGATTAGCATTTTGTTCTTCCTCTCTACCACACCATTTTGCTATGGTGTGTAGGGAGCGGAGAACTTGTGGTTGATGCCTTCCTCCTCAAGATACTTCAACTTGTATATTTTTGAACTCGGACCCATTGTCGATTATTATCTTCTTCACCTTTAGCTCAAATTCGTTTTGAGCTCTCCTTAAGAAGCGCTTTAGGGTCCCTTGGGTTTCTGATTTATCCTACAAAAAGAATACCCAAGTGAAGCGGGAAAAATCATCGACAATTACAAGACCATACTTACTTCCCTCGATGCTGAGGTAGGCAACGGGTCCAAAATGATCCATGTGAAGAAGTTCTAGTGGTCTTGATGTTGTCATCACATTCTTGCTGTGATGAGTGCTTCCCACCTGTTTCCCTGCCTGACATGCTGCACAAGGTCTATCTTTCTCAAAACAGACATTGGTTAGTCCTAACACATGATCTCCCTTTAGAATCTTATGAAGGTTCTTCATCCCAACATGTGCTAGACGGCGATGTCAGAGCCAACCCATATTAGTCTTAGCTATTAAGCATGCATTTAGATCGGCATTCCCTTTTGAAAAATCAACTAAATAGAGTTTGCCGTCTAATGCACCCTTAAAAGCTAATGAACCATCACTCCTTCTAAAGACAGATACATCAACATTTGTAAACAGACAATTGTAACCCATGTGACACAATTGACTTACAGACAGAAGGTTGTACCCGAGCGACTCTACTAAAAATACATTTGATATTGAGTGCTCGTTAGTGATGGCTATCTTTCCCAAGCCTTTGAGCTTGCCTTGATTCCCATCTCCAAAGATGATCATATCCTGGGAATCCTTGTTCTTGACGTAGGAGGTGAACATCTTCTTCTCCCCCGTCATGTGGTTTGTGCATCCGCTGTCGATAATCCAGCTTGAGCCCTCGGATGCATAAACCTGCAGGGAATTTAAGCTTGGGTTTTAGGTACCCAACTCTTGTTGTGTCCTACAAGGTTAGTCACAACAGTTTTTGGAACCCATATGCAAGTCTTATCTCCCTTGCATTTGGATCCCAGTTTCCTATCAACTACTTTTGCATTCTTACATAAAAGTACAAAGGAAGTATTGCAAGTATGGTAAATAGTAGTAGGGTCATTTGTAACACCCTCAATTTGGGGGTATAAAATTCCTTTTCTAATATCCACCAAATTCAGGTGTTACCCTCTTTCTTCCCTTCTCCTCTGCTCTTTTTTTGAAATGGTGAAGAGTTATTTTGCCCTATATATGTGCCAGCCTAGTAAAATGAAACCCTAAAGGAATAATGATTGTTGCAACATGCCAGAATATGTTTATTTTTGTATGATGTTTTGCTTTGATGTGCATCTGTCTAAACTCGCAGAGCGTGGTTAAATTTGAATTTAAAAAACTAAATCATGTTTCAAGTAAAGGAAGGAGAAAGAAATAGAAAATGAGAAGATAAAACCCAATGTCCCCAGTCGGCCCAGCCGCTCTCCTCCGTGGCCCATCTCCTCCTCCCCCCCTCCTTTCCCCGCTCGGCCCACCCAATGCCCAGCATCGCGGCCCACGCAGCACACTCGCGTGCAGGCCCGCCCCCAGCGTAGCCATCGCATGCCTTTCGGCCGCTCGAGCACCCCACGTCCACGACCAAAAAACCGCCCACGTCGCCTCTTCCATCGCCAAAACCGCCGTGACCCGCTCTCTCTCCTTCCCACACAAAAGCACCTCGCGCCCCTGCGTCCTTCCTCCCGTGTGTTACGTCGTCGCTGGAGGAGCGCCCATCCAAGCAGCCAAGGCTTGAGGGCAACGACATCACCTGAGGCGGTGTCATCTCCTACACCAAAACAACGCCACGGGAGTCAAATCACCAGGTGCATCCCTTTCCTCTTGGTTGCCCGTGCTCGTAAAATTCTTCGATCCGATCTCGTCCTCGGAGTATGGGGGCACCTTGCCCTGCTTTCCTCAACACCTGTGTGCTAGCCATGCCTGCCCTTGGCGTGCGCTCGTCGGCCGTCCAACTCGCTCGCACTGCTACGCGACCGTAGACGAGCCGCCGTGCCAAGCTTCGGTGCGAGCTGCGTCCAGCCCCTCCCGCGAGCGCCCAGCAAGGCCGTGGACGAGTCCCCGTTGCCTAGCGATCGCTGCCGCTCACCGGCTGAGTAGCCATGGCCCTCTAAGCTCCCCTGCGCGCAGGCCCGGGCGGGAGGCATGTGCCACCAGTGCACAAGAATAGGGCCCCCTCCCTCCAAGGGCCCCTAAAATAATAGTTAGTGATAATTTAATCAATACAAATTTTAGTAATGATTAGAAAGTCTAGCTAAGTCAGCTCGATAAGAATAAAACATAGTGTTTGTCGTAGCAAGCGAGTACCAATCTCTCATGCAACTTATTTTGGCTATATGGCGAAGTGCAGCTAGCACATGCTGGCATAACATCTAAACGTTAAGATCATTCGTTACCGTTATTAAGCCATTTCCTACATTAATAATTCAATCACTGTTAGTAAATAAGATTAATCTGTATCATCTATTCTTAACAAAGAAAAAAATCGGTACAGGGCCTTTAATTATGTCGGCCCGGCCCTGCCTGCGCGCTGCCTTGCCGTTTGGTCCGCGTTCCGGCAAGCCTGCCCGACCAGCCCCTGTGCATCTTCTCGGTGAGCACCCAGCGCCATGGTCGACTTCCTGCCCGCATGTGCGTGCGTGAGCCGTGAGGAAGAAAGGTAACCACTCGCCCACTACTCCACTCGTGCGTGAGTTGTGCAGAGATAGGAGGGAGAAAATGCTACCTGTGGGACCCACATGCATGGCGTTTTTCCTCATTGGAAAACTACTTGGGCCCCACACATGCATGTGCATGCACCCCTTCTGCACGCCCGAATTTTTTGTATTTTGGTCCTTCATCAGGAAAAAATTCACGTTTGGACCCTAAAAAATTTTAATGTCATTTTTGGACCCTTTACTCGGCGCCGTAGCCTGTGGCGCCGAGGTAACATAGCTCGGCGCCATAGGCTATGGCGCCGAGGTACGTGCTGCGTTGGCACAAACAGGCGTCGTGGCACCGACGTGGTACCGAGCTCGGCGCCATAGATCTTGGCGCCGAGCTACGTTCTGTACAAAAAACTTGTCTAGTTCAGTTGGTAAAATACAAGGCTCTTAAACTTGTTGTTGTGGGTTCGAGCCTCACGGTGGGTGTTTTTTAATACTTTTTGTCTTTGTTACTTATTTTTTTTTTGTTGTCCATATTTTTCGTTTATGTCGCTAATTTGTCCGTTCTGATTTATTTCTCATCCAGTTTTATTTTTGTGACTGATTTGTTTATTCGTCCAGATTTTTTTATTCGGCGAGCACAGCAGCTGTATATTACCCACCGTGGGGAGCATTTATGGTCATCTAGATGCTTGATAGTAGAGCTAGACAAACAGCCACCCTACAATTAGTGTCTAGGCAGCCAAGATGATGACCACAGATGGTCTAGATGTTTTTCTTCAAAAAAAAATGTAGCTGCAAATGTGCAAGCAAGTAAATCCATACTTATTTTTTTAAAGTGATATTTGACGCATGACTCGTAAAGGCACAAATGCATCAAAAAAACTTTCAGTTGCAATGATATGGTACTAAAAGTTGGCACTAGCCACAACCCACAAAGGTGTGATTAGAGCTACCTGCCTATCATAGCCAGTTATCAATTGGGAGCCCAGGCTCAATCCCAAGCAAGCAATATGCATCTGTTCATTCAGACTTCTCGCCATTAGCATAGTAGATGGCAACAGATTGGTACAAAGGAACAAGCCAGCACAAAGGAATTTTTTTTTCTAATACTGCTGTGGCTCTCCCTCGTTTGCTGTATATACATACATAGATGAAAGGTCAAGTGAAGTATTTCTAAACACTGTTCATTCTTCTCAAGTGATGGAATATTCGCTGCCCCCATGGATTTACAAGTGCTGCCCTCACCCCACGATTCGTGAAGGTCACACGATATTCATGTTTTGCGAATCAGTAACCCTATATTGCAAATGTGAAGGTTACTGATAAGCACATGAGAGAAATTTTGAAGGGCAAGTGAGCATAAAGAAAAAAAAGGGCACACGCAAAAAAAAATCAGGACGTAGGGCTCAAACCCACGACCACAAGGTTAAGAGCCTTGTATTTTACCAACTAAGCTAGACAAGTTTTCTATACAGAATGGAGCTCGGCGCCAAGATCTATGGCGCCGAGCTCGGTACCACGTCGGCGCCACGACGTCCGTTTGTGCCAACGCAGCACGTACCTCGGCACCATAGCCTATGGCGCCGAGCTGTGTTACCTCGGCGCCACAGGCTACGGCGACGAGTAAAGGGTCCAAAACTGACATTAAAATTTTCTAGGGTCCAAACGTGAATTTTTTTCCAATGAAGGACCAAAATGCAAAAAATTCGGTCTGCACGCACAATTCCCTGCATGTGTCGACATCCAATACAAAACTCCCTCATGATGATCTTCTATGGCTGCAAACTCCGTGGCCCTTCATCTGATTTAGCTCCGACCAATAACATGCGCCACTTCGTAAATAATCTATGAGCTGTTAGTTATTCAATATATTTTGTGTTACGATTCAGTTTCGATTCATTTCATATCGTTAGCTTAATAATAATGTCGTCAATATATTAGTAACATTATTTTGTCATGACACAAGTTTTAATTAATTAGTTAATTATTTGTTCATTCGTTATTTATTAGAATAACAATTTAAATAAAACTGATTTATAGTATATTTGTGCTTTTAAAAATACAAGTTAATGTGATTAGTGTCTATTCAAATGTTTTAATTAATAAGTGTTTAGTATAAACACGACATCTGTTAGCGACTCTCGTGAGTCTTGCGCGTAGTCGCATTGACTCACACGTGTCGCGCGCGTTGTTCGCAAGCTAGCATATTGTTTCGCGCATCGTAAACTTACCTCGCTTAGAATCTCGTGCTAATTATATTAGTTATTTATTTGACAGCTGTTAGTGTAGCAGATTGAATCAAGACTAAATAGCAGTTATAGTTTATATTTTATAATGTCGAATTAAATGTCCTGACTATTACTTGCGTAGCGTAAACGTTATAACTTCTAGACCGTAGTTTCGACAATCGTGTTTCTTTCCTCGCGTGATCATAGAAGCGAGCTTTATTTTGTATTGCATGTTCTTATATTGTTTTCCTTTGTATGGTGTGATGTTCTTATACTTGTATATGTTTGTTTGCTTGTGCCTGTTCGTATTCGCCGCATGTCGCGAATAGAATGCGACCCATTTTCGAGCTTCGAGGAATCGATGGTCAAGATTCGGCGACCCAGCGATCAAACTCTTTGAGTTCTGCGAGGCTGAAGATCCTGAGCATCTGTTTGGTGAAGGCAAGTGTCCTCTGACCTATTATGTCCCATTTATTTTATAATTCATCAACCCTCATACCATGATCAACCTAAGGATTGACTAGCTTTGTATTTACCTTGTCCTTGATTACCTTTTGAGTTACTATGGTTAGCTTCATGCTATTGCTTTTCTTTAATCAATGAACATGATGTGAACACTTATGATACGATGTTGTCATTATGATTATGATGTTGGACTATGATACTTTAGGGGGCTCGAGCGGTTTCTCGAGTGTCTCTCCGTAAGGACCTATTCGTTGGATGACCGCCTGGGAAAACAGTGCAACCATGAGGGTGGTATGGGACGCCCTTAGCTAATTAATTAGAGGAACTGAGGTGTAGTTCGCTTTGCCATCGTGCCGTCAATGGGGCTCGGTGTATGCGGCTCACTCTGCCGAGGGTGGATTGCCCCTTGGGGAGGAGTGCGGTACATTTAGGAAACCTAATGGGCGGCTACAGCCTCAGGGAATCTTTGTAAAGGCTTCGTAGTCAATCCCTGGCCATTCACCTCAGGAGTGAACAAGGGTCTTGCAAGGCCGAGTAAGAGAGGGAATCACGACTTGTGGGTAAAGTGCGCAACCTCTGCAGAGTGTTATGAAACTGATATATTAGCCGTGCTCGTGGTTATGAGCGGCCAACGGAGCTCCATTGATTAGAGACACATTGATCAGAGATGTTTGGTTTACAGGTGATGATGAGGATGATGATTTTGATTATGACTATGGTAATGGTAAGTGGTATTCTTTCCGTTAGGAAAGGGTACTTTGGGTTAACAACTTGGGTTAATGCTAAAACATGGCTCTACTAGTAATAATAACCTGACCAACTAAAAGCAACTACTTGACCTTAACCCCACACAAAGCTAGTCCACCTCAGCCAAACGGGACATTTGCTGAGTATGTTGATGTGTACTCATCCTTGCTTTCACAAAACACCAGGTTGCCTTTGGTGCAATTTATGCTCAGGTAAAGAAGGTGTCGAGGTGGATCTCTAGGAGTTCTAGGACATCGACGAGTTCGAGGATTAGGCTAGCGACCTCCCCTAGTCAGCTGCCTGTGGTGGGTTGTTTATGTTGGCTACGTTTTGATTCTGTGTACTTTGATTTATATTATGTAAATGGCTCTAGTCTGTAATATTATTACTTACTCTTTATTGTTATTCGAAGCATTGTGCTATGATGAGTCATTTATGTAATCGCTATGTACGTGAATTTCTGATCCTGGCACGTACATGGTTCGCATTCGGTTTACCTTCTAAAACCGGGTGTGACATAAGTGATATCAAAGCCATGCTAACTGTAGGACCGCTAGCCTAGAGTAGCATTAGCCGTTTAAGGACATATTGATTACTAGGTCCGTGCCCGTGCATTGCTACGGAAATAAAAAATAGTATAAAATATAGATACGAAACGACAAACATCACTATGATATGTAAAATCCATGCGGTAAAATACCACCGTAAAACTATTATATTGGCGAGATAAATATGTAATTTTATTATAGCTAAGTGTTCGTTCATTGCTACGGTTTCTATATATCAGATGATTAGACTTTATTTTAACAAATCACGAAAATATGTGGGTTATGTTGGTTAGATGAATGTGGATGTAGAGCAAACAAATATTCAAACCACTACCTATTGATAGACTTTGTTTTAACAAAACACAAAAATATATGCTCTGTTGGTTAGATGGGTGTGGATTTAAAGCCAACAAAGGTCCAAACCGCTATTATGTGTAATTTAACCTAAATTTTTTTGCATAAAGTATTAATTTTATCTATTTTTTTGCATAAAGTGGTAAAGATGATCTACGTTGAAACCAGAAAAACTAAGCATTCTTTTTGTCTTAGCCAAATCTGTCAGCACACATCACACGATTCGAGTCCACCGCTCATATACAGAACAATAGCTTGCTAGTAAACTCGTTTCTCGTGTGTTATTTCACACTCTTCTGTTTAAAATCTGATAGATCATTTGAGCTAACTCGAGCTCTGCTTGGGGGATGTTTTGTAGTTCAAATCTGACACGAGACATATATCATATGTAATGAGCACACGTTCTGAATCCTTCCATGTGTTACACTTTCTCACAGCAAAGCACAAAATACATGATGTACAGTGCACGTAGATCTCCCAGGTAGCTAATGACTACAGAATTTATTCCTGCAACTAAAAACAACCATCTGTCCATCTCGATGTGCAGCGAACTCATCGACGGTGATGCCGCCCTGACAACCTCGTAGGCATCCCGGTTGCACGACCACTTGATCTCGACCTTGGCGGCGGCGGCCTTAACAATGGTGACCCTAGCTCAGACGAGCACCTTGGTCTTGATCCCGTCCACCTCCGCGTGAGGCGACCCTCGCCCAACATACCTGACACCGTTGCGTCAAACCACGGCTCAGAGCCGACACGAACTCGTATAGTTGGTTGTCTTGCTTGGGAACAGGCCCACAGGGAGGTTGTGCTAAGCAAGTCCGCCAATGGCTTCTGCATCTTGCCCTTCAGCTTGTTCACCAACCATTTCGCTCCATCCCTGACGCTGGTCTAGAGCGACTGTATGTAGTTAGAGTTAGGAAACATCGGCGACGCGATCAGCAAAGAAGAGATAAGACAAGGGCACAAGCTTTTTTCCCTTTGTCCCCCATCTGAAAATCTCTCACAAGTAGCACAACTTTAATTAAACCTGCCATGATAAACGGATTACAGAGACTAAAGTTATTCATTCATGGATGCTCTAACTTTTAAAATCACTAACTGATCCATCCATGGATGTTCTAACTTCGAGCTGGTCTATCCATCAGAGGGCGTAGGTACAAACATGCTACGTGTGAGAGCTGGACGATGCTAGAACAAAAAGAAACCAAACAAATGATGAGCTACAAGAAAGAATGGTTTTGTCTCATAGACTTCAAGGTTGTCGCCTGCTGAGGAGATCTCCTTGTTGGCCGGCGGCTCCAGCCAGTAAGCACCCACCTTGTTCATGGTCTTGTCCATCTCTTGTTGCCTTCCTCTCTCCAGACAGGCGAGCGGCCCTGGCGATCTCTCTACTGTTGTCGCTGCTCCGGTGCTCCCTCCTTCGTGCAATCTCTTCGCTCTGATTCTAGGTTAGTTTCTTTGCTATGCAGAGACGGATAAGAAAAGAATCTAGGGTGAGCAGTACTACTTGATCTCATATGAACCTCAATGTTTCAAATAGATGAGTCAACAGGCAACCACAAATAGATATTGCAATAGTATAAACATACAAACCTCAGCATTATTTTTGGAAGCAGATCTGGATAGGTCTTCTTTCACATATGAAAGTTCCTTCTAGAGGGTTTTCTTCTCCCTTATTGAGCTTTCATATAATCGATGCAAATTCCCTTCCATGTCTTTTATCAATTCCTTCGTGGATGATATTGATGATTTTGTACCGATCCTAGAACTGGTATATTGGGTTTTACCTGCATTAGCATGAAGCATGTCACTATTCATGTGCACTAATAAAAATATGATATTGACGAAGTGTAGTTTAAATATGGCTATAAACACTAATTCATAGATCTGACATAGGATTACCACCATGACATTGCATAATAAAAACACATGTTTTATGTTACCTCCACCCCGAGAAAGGGACAAAATGCACTAAAAGGAAACGACACCCTAACAAACATGAAGCATGATACTTGTTGTATCAACCCATAGCACTTTCAATGCTATATATGATCCAATAGTAAATATGGCAGACATGAGGCAGTCAAGGCACTCCTGCATTGAAGTTCCTTGAAAGGAATAGATGGATATAACAAAAAGATGCATATCATGTGTCAAAAGAGGGTTTCCACCAAAAAGAATATGGTAAAGGGTAAAAAGATAACCTCAAGTTTAGATTGGATGTGCACATTTTCTCATTTGTCAGTGTATAATGTTGTGGTAGTAGTTGTCAGTGTATAATGTTGTCAGTGTATAATGCACCTAGTGACTATATATAAACAAAAAGATGCATATCATGTGTCAAAAGAGGGTTTCCACCAAAAGGAATAGTGGAGGATGCTCCTTTCTATGTTTAAAAATGTTAAAGAGCCCTTTATTGAATTTAGATTGGATGTACACATTTTCTCATTTGTCAGTGTATAATGTTGTGGTAGTAGTTGGAGATGAGGAGATGCACCTAGTGACAATGCAGTCCAAATGTGAGAAGGTGCCATGCTTTTGGTGCTGCTCAGTGCGCACTGGAGACAGACCCTTCAATCTCCTCCTCTATCATTGCTCCCAAACAAACCTAGAAAATAGGAAAGGAATGTATTAGTGTAATGCAATCTCTGTAAATAGTCATGATTTTTAAAATAACTCTCACTATGCATGAGCTTTCAAAATGAGCCTTCTACCTTTATATAATATATATATACATCGTCTCACTTTAACCGTGATGGTTTATATATAGTGCTTGGTTTGTAACTGATATGTTCATCCATAAAAAACCTGCGGCTGGGGATTGGACTGGTAACTATACTTCCCCCTGGAGCAGAAATTGTCTAGTTCTTACCTGTTCTCTATCGAAGCTGGATCTTCATCTGAAAAAGTAGAGCGCTGCCGGAGCGCGCCTCTCTGTACCATCGTCGCAGCTTCACCGTTTTATGTAAAACAATTTACGTTGCAAATGTACTCTGGTCGCTGAATTTGTAAAAGTCACCATTTTATAGAACTTCGTAAGATGAATACAGTGATGCAAATGCAAAGGGCTTGTTTGTCTCTACTTTTTAGTCATATTTAATCTCTAAATTGTCAAACATTGAAACTAAAAGGAAGGACTAAAATATTTCAGTCCAGTCAGCATTAAACATGACACCTGGGAGAGCGCCTCCTTGCTCCACGCGGCGAAGTCCTCGGCGTCCTCGGGATCGGACGTGAACATGGCCGGATCCGCCTGGAGCGCCGCAGCTTGCGTAGCTAGAAGTAAAGATCCAGCACAAATCTGACCTTTCAGCACAATCAGAACCCTAATTCGGCCAGTAATCGATGGCGCATAAGTGACTTCGGAACTGCTTACTCGCTAACGACAGGGGAAAATACAATGAATAAGGACAATCCGGGCATGAGAGTGGAGGATCATCTTACTCTGCAAAAGCTGCGGCGGAGGCGGAACCGCTAGCGGGCGGCGGCGGAGGCAGGTGAACGCATGAGACGGCGGCTGCTTTAGCGATGGTGGAGAAGCCCTGGCGCTGCTTGTGCTTGGCGTTGGCCGTGCATTTGATGAAGACGATTCCCCGACGCTTCACCACCTTGCAGAACCGACACAGGCGCTTCAACGCCGCACAGACCTTCATCTTCTTCTTTGTTCCCCCGCTCGCCTCGGGGCCTTCTCGTCTTCCTTCCATCCAATTCGTCTAGCGCCGAGTCGGATTCTTGGTTAGGGTTCCGTGGGAGCGAGGATTGCGCGAGCGGGGGCATGGTGTAGGAATCTAGACGCCCACTCTTGGCTCTTGCGGACGCGCGGTGGGGGAGGCGGCGAGGTGAAGCGGCGATTTCTCCATAAACCCCGCCGCCGGCCTGGGCCCCGCAACCGGCGCCGGAGACGCGACCGCGGTCGTGGGCGTCCCGGGCGTGGATGGGGACGGGGGCATAGACGGGGACAGGGACGCCGTGGGGGTCTCGCTCCCGGACCTCACTGCCGCCGCGGGCCTCACTGCCGCCATGGGGGTCTCGCTCCTGGCGCCGGAGACGGGGACAGGGGCGTAGTGGAGGTGTGCGGCGGGGGCAGACGACACAGTTATGGGGAGAAGAGGAGGTGGTGGATCCAGGGCGAGGAACCGCGGCGCCAGGGCAGGGGTACAGTGGATCTGTGGCGCTTTCGGGTGAGATCCAAGGCGGGGGAAGGGGCGCGGTGGAGGGGTGCGGTGGGGGCAGGCGGCACAGTGAGAGGGAGAGGCAGAACCCACGAGCGTTGATGCAACGCGGATGGAGCGCGGAGGGTGGCGGAGGGAGATGGCAGAACCGTGTGCCACTAGAAAATTGTGGACGCCTACAATAGCCACATAATTAGTAGTAGAGATTTCTAAAGAAAACTAAATGACAATTCCAAGGTTAGGGTCTCCAAATTGTTCTGCCACTAATATTATGTCACAGAGATGTGGCACAAAGAGTTATATAGCAGGGCAAAAGCGTTTTTTGTATAGGTTACAGAAACAAGCAAGAGAGTGCTAGAATCTCATTTTATGAATTAAAACATTTTAGAATTTCTTTTTACGAATGTAAAACATTTTTGGATTGTGACATGGCATAACTTTCTGGTTATAATTTTATGAAGCTTTGGCTAGGAACTAATGCTCTGTCGACCGGACTATGGATTAAGATTGATCCTTCCAAGAAATAAAAGGTTATGACTTACTCCATTTTAGTCCGATGTTCATGGCTTGTCCTTTTCATCAAGCAGCGGGTTCAGATTTCATCTCTTGGCGACAGTAAGGCCATGCTCGCTCTCTTCATTAAAACGATCCATGTTGGGGACAAATATGCCTGCAAAGATAAGAGCATCTCAACTTCAATTGAATTATCATAAAATACAAATCTATACAACAGGTAAGTTTGGACCCCAAGAAAATGGTATGCTCACCCTATTATAGATCAGAGTCACAGACAAATTATTATAGTTTCTGGAACACTGTGCCTAAAACTGCAAAGTAAAGTAACTGACATTAAGGTAGTAACTGAACCTGCCCTTATATCTATGATATTTCTCTATTGAATCAGTTTCCACAAATTGGCTTGACAATCTGGTACTAATAACATTGCGTTCAAAATTATTTACTACGGGCGGGCTTCTCTAAACTATCATTAATTAAATTTGTCACAGTTTCAACCTTCAATGTTTGCAGCAAAATTATCTATTTTCCATACAAAATCCTTAACTAAGACTGAAAGATAGAAAAATGCCTGCAGTTGTCACAATTTTGTACCCAGCCAAAGCTAAACCATCTGGTCAAACTAAAAAAATCTACTGTGTTGTCCAAATCATCAAGAACAAATCACAAATTGTATTTTTTCCATCATACATAGTAAGTAAGAAATCATAAAATATAAGACATACTCTCCCGTCTCCACTGCGATGACAACTACGCTACAAAACAAGGCTAGACACACCGTATCATACAAAGTCACAACAATCAAATGTGTGTTTGTCCCATCTCTACCAAGTGCCCAAAACCATGGTCACTAAAAAGCACGTTTCTGACATACACAAGCAAACAACACTAAAAGAACAGTGTCTGATCAAAGTCCCCAACAATTCCAGTAACTGTACACTTGAAACACACCTCTAATAAAATGTTGCAGGGTTCACATAACAATTCATGCCAAAGCCAAAACTTCAGATCGGAATTGATAGAATTCACACATCAGATGGACCTAGAAAGCTAGTAAAGGACGCACCTTCGCCAAATTCCTGGTCAACTTTTTGACCGTCGCCGCGAGCGAGTCCCTTTCCTTCGCCAGCTTCGCCTGCACGCCAAAGGATGAGAGGCAAATAAGCCAATTACAGACCACAACTCTACGGGAACAATTCCGGCAAAGGAAGGTTCGGGCAGCCTGCTTACATTCTCGTCGAGAGTGGCGACCAGGCGTGCGTCGGAGTTGGCGAGGCAGGCACGGAGGTCGGCCTCGGTGCGGTCACGGTCGGTGAGGTCACGGCGGAGGCGCGCAGTGTCGGCCAAGGCGGGAGACGTGGGAGGCGATGGCCATGGAGGTGATCTTGCGCGCCACGTCCAGCTGCTCGTACGGGTCGGTGGGGATCACGGCCAGGATCTCGTCGGGAAGGTGGAAGTCGACGCCCGGCGCGGCCGCGGCCCCTGCCTCGTTCCTCGCCATCTCCACCGCCGGGGGACGGGCGGGTGCCTGGCCTAGGTGGATCAACTCTTGGTGGCGCTGGCTGTGGTCCCCGGCGCCACCGGCCCTGTACCAGCAACGCCATTGATGGTACCACGACGAGCGCCACCAGTACCAGCAAAAGGGCCACCGCCGAGGACGACTCCACCTCCTCCTCCATTGGCGCACGGGCGACTCCTGTGGGCATGGCTGGGCAGGGATCCGGATCTGGCGGCGCAATGAGGAGGAGAGGAGGAGGAGGTGGCGTAGGGGCGCGGACACGCGGTGCGAGATGCACAGACGCGCGGTGCTGGTGCGAGATTAGAGGCGCAGACGCGCGGAGGCAGAACCGTGCTAGTGTGGACGCGTACACTCCGTTCTTAAGGAGTAGTAGAGATTACTTCATGTCATTCTTGATGGTGCTTCAAAATATTAGTCACCTCGACTAATTCTATGTTGTGCTCCTATATGCCCCCTTGCCAAAAGTATTTTTATTCTAGTATGGTCTATACTTCTCTCAATCTATTAGATCTGATCTCACCCTTATGCTTGCGACATCTTAGTAGATGACCTCTGACCATAACCTTATTGTCTTTTGGGATTCTTTTATCATTCGTCATTAAATTGCTTATATTTGACCATCTCTATTCCCTTGGTATTGACATGCTCGTACCCCTAGATTCTTCAATATTCTTCGATACTCTTGTTTAGAATACTTACATCTAATTTTCTCCTGCCTACTTAAACACTCCAGTTTATATGTCCATGACCTTCTTGCCTTCTGAGATCCCTTCCTATTCCACTATTAAGTTGTCATCCTTCGCCTTTTTCTATTCCCTTGTCTTGGTATGCCCATATCCTTGGAATCTTGCATACCCCAATGACTGATCAAGACATTTCAATTTACATGACCTTGACCACCCTTGTTTCTTAATGATCCATGAGCGGTCATTTTATTTTGCACATCCTGGGTGATCTCATTGTTTCCTTGTAACTTCCTTCGGTAATGAATTTTTTTTACTTCAACTCTTCTATCGGAACCTCACTTATCTTATCCTTGATTGTTTTCTCCATTTCGACAATTTTTGACTCTTGCCTTAACTCTGTCCATGGATTACACTTTTCATCATTATCACCTTTATCCTTATCACATCTATATTTTACCTTGATGTTTATCTTATACCAGCCTTTAAAATATCCTCTTTTCCATCTCAATCTGAGCATCGTACTTTACCTACTTTTCCCTTGGGTGTATCCTCTTATTTGTCACGTACCAGTTTTTAACTCTATCCTTTGTTGTGTTTTTGTTTGTTATTTCTTTACCCTTCTCATCACTCTATCCTGCCTTGTGATTACATTATGTCTGTTATCTAAAATCTCTAGTCTCCTATCTCAATTTGAGAGTGATGTTTTACTTACCTCACCCTTGGTTACATCCTCTTCTTTACCGTGTGTAAGCTTGGGCGCAACTCCATTCTTTGTTGTACTCATACCACAGGCTTTTCGATGCCTTCATCTTTTCTCCTATACTCTTGTCTATTATCGCCTTTGACCCTTGCAATATTTATGTCTTCTACCTAAATGTTTACTTTGAACTTATCCTATAAAAGCCTCCCCTTTCTTTCAACCCAGTTAGAGAGTTGCGAATTACCTATCTCTCCCTTGATTTATTTTCACTCCTTGTCGCCTCACAAGTTTTGTCTTAATTCCATCCTTTGCTGTGTGTTTTATTTGCTATCACCATTACCTTGTCATCCATTGGTCTTGCCTTGATACTTATATTTATTCTTGCTCTTTAAAAAAATCTCCTCTCTTCCACCTCAATTTAAGATTGGCAGTTTACCTATCTGGCCCTTGGACGTACCCTCTCCTTTTCCATTTGCAGGTCTTGTCTTAACTTCATCCTTTGTGGTATTTATATTCTTGGTTCTTATGCACATTTACCTCCTCTCCTACATCCTTGTCTGTTATCACCTTTAAACCCTCGTGATACCTATGCCCTTGCCCACATGCTTACATTGAACCTACCCTTTAAAGCCTCCTCTTTTTCATCGCTGTTTGAGGATAATGCCTCACCTACTTCACCATTGATTGCTTCCCCTTCTTTGATGCCTCGCAAGTTTTGTCTAAAATACATCCTTGGTTGTGTTTGTCTGTTATCATCTTAACCCTTGTCATCCCTTGATCTTTACCATGATGCTTATCTTGCACCTTCATTTTAAAGCCTCCTCCCCCATTTCATTTCAATAGTGATGTCTTGCCCATCCGCTCTTGTTTGTTCCCTTTTTTCCTCTGTCGCGTTGCAAGTCTTGTCCTAACTCTATCTTTTGGTGTGCTTTTGCCTTTCACCTCACTTACATTTGTAATCTCTAGATCTTTCCATGATGTTATCTTATGCCTACCTTTTGAAATATCATATTTTCCATCTCGATTTGAGAATGGTGTTTTACTTATCCTAACCTTGGTTGCATTCTCTCCCTGTCGGTTCCAATCCTTACTTTAGCTCCATCCTTTAGTATGCTCATGCCCCTATCCTGCAAGTTTTATCGCTCCCCTTGTCTTTCGATGGCCTTATAGTAGTTTCCACATTGTAAGAAAAGATCCACCATGTACTTAAAAGGAACGTATAGCAACGAGATGTTTGTTGTTGTATGCTTGTGTTGTTTGTCTTTGTGTTATGGCTAATTTTCTTCTTTGTGATGAGTGTTGATGTGTTGTGGCCCTTGGTCCGCAATGGCATCAGTTTACTAGCTGAGTGCCATAGAGCTATGTAGTTGGGAGCTCTCCCTTTTCTCTCTATAATCCATCTATGCTTACCCTTTTCTATCTATACCCTTGCCTCTTGCACTTGTCCGGTTGGCATCCTACAACCCCTCTAAATTAGTCAAGATCGGAGTCGGTAGCATCTTCACCAAGTGTGTGTCAATGCTCCTGTTAAGGGGGTTAGCCGCTAACCGCGATGAAGACAATGCGATCAACATCAACCAACAAGATCAGAGTGGCGCAGCGGAAGCGTGTGTGGGTCCTAACCCATAGGTCGAAGGGATCCTCAAGAATTATATCAATTGGTCTCGAGCATCTGAAGGTCAAAGCAACCAGTCCACAAGTTAAGCTGGCAAAGTCAATGTTGAATGGAATAAACTTTGAACAATCAATGAACCGACCTAGTTTTTCTTGCTAGCTTCTTCTTGAATCTCGGGGGCGAGATTCTGTTAAGGGGGTTAGATTTATAACACCCTAAATTTGAGGGTATAAAATTCCTTTTATAATATCCACCAAATTCAGGTGTTACCCTCTTTCTTCCCTTCTCCTCTGCTCTTTTTTTTGAAATGGTGAAGAGTTATTTTGCCTTATATATGTGCCAGCCTAGTAAAATGAAACCCTAAAGGAATAATGATTGTTGGAACATGCCAGAATACATTTATTTTTGTATGATGTTTTGCTTTGATGTGCATCTGTCTAAACTCACAGAGCATGGTTAAATTTGAATTTAAAAAACTAAATCAGGTTTCAAGTAAAGGAAGGAGAAAGAAATAGAAAATCTCTACTACTTATTAAGTTAGCAATAGTAGCCTGCCTTTTTGTGTTCTGCCATTCTGCGATCTCAGCCGTCCATTCTACTGTTCTACAATCTCAGCCGTCCATTCCCGCACACCAGTTTTTCGCGCGCAGAAAAAAAATCAAACCGTGGCTGCCTAGGGATCGAACCTTGGATTTATTGAGCAGAATGCCTAGCCTTCCACCCTCTAGCCAACATGACTCATGTTGAATTGTGTACAACTTCAACTAAAATGTCTTTTGTGTTTAACCCACCGTCCACTCTGTATGCTCACTGAGTCTAGAAAAACATTTATAGCTTGGCCCCTGATCTTTCTGGAATTTAGGACGCAGTCCAGGAAATAAAGAAAATAGGGAAAAGGAGTTTAGAAATTGATTTTTAGTTTAAAAATAATTGCAGAAACCCATTTAATTCATGGAAATTTCATATTAAATCCAAATGAGTTCATTCCAATTTCTATAATTCTATAATATTATTTTTATCACATAATACCTCTGTTTTGTCATGAAAACAACAATAAAATTGATTTCCTAATTAATCCTATATCAAATACATAGAAACTTTGGAAATTCGTAACTTCCCCATTTTAATTCCAAATTGAATCGTTCCAGTTGTGTTAGTCTCGTATGAATATTTACTACGCAGTAACAACATTGATTATACCATGTTTCATACTTTTATAATTAGATATTTATTTATCCTATGTTAATTGGGTTAATCTATGTCTATTGGATTAATTTATTTAATATATTAATATAGTATTCTAACTTTGTGGTTATACGATGTTTGACCATTAGTCTTGCAAACACACACTTACCTTTTTGTTTAAGCAAAAGCATATGGTGGTACGTGTCCAATGACTAACGATGTACGAGAGAATTTCTTCCGGTATGTGTGAAACGTGCTCTCCAATAATGAGACCATACAAATCGTGATATATATCAAAGTCTGCATGATACTGATGGTTGCAATGTAGTGGTGAAACAGATAGATTATAAATAACAAAATTTATGTATGGCCAGAATCAAAAATTGATTATGAAACATTTTCTCATAACGGTATAACACATATTTGGTATATAAGTTATCGTAGTATACTGGTATTATATATTCCCGTTGCAACACACGGGCATTCAGCTATCATGTATAGAAGTTTGCACGGTACTGTTGGTTGCAATGTAGTGATGAAATAGTTAGATTGAAATAACAAAATTTATGTATGGCTAGGATCACAAATTAATTACGAAACATTTTCACATAACAGTTGTTGGGGACTTGTTCTCAAATGCTTCGGATTAAGAACAAGGCAACATAAAAAGTGTTAAATGATGAGGTCCTTCGTCCCTCGAAACATTATTTCCCTTCAGGATATAATGTACTCCGGACGAAGGTCACAAATAATATACCTTCGTAAGTGCGATTAGTTATGACGAAGGACTTATGAGCAACATTAAAAGTAATATAAACATTTAAACTTTATTATCATGTCATTTCTATTTTATTATCGTATATCAATAGAAATGACTTCAAGTTACAAGTGTACCTTCGGATTGCAGAAAGACAAAAGTACACGGATGACGTAAAAATAAATGCCAGATCCGCGTGAACAGTACGGGAGTACTGTTCATCTATTTATAGACGCAGGACACAGCCCACGTAAAATTACATTCATGTCCATTACATTTGCCAATAACTTATGGAAATCTGTCAAGGCCCAAGTAGTCTTTTCATCTTTAAGTCGGTTCCCCTCTCTGCTATCGCGACGAAGCTTCCCTGCGCACAGCTTCGGCTGTGCACCATCCTTCGTGGAGCTTGGTAATCAGCCCGTCCTCCATTTTAATCCCCCTTCGTCTGGTTCAGGCTTCGTCCTGACCGTACTTCATGTTCATAATTCTGAGTCCGAAGATACCTGTTCACATAATCCACTTGGAAAACATTGTTAAATCATGTTTTTGAGGACCTTCGGAGGACGAAGGCCCCCAACAGTAGCCCCTCGCAATATTAATTTGTTAATGATAAATTCAGATTGCGATATGGACGAAGGCCTTGAGCCGAAGGTCCGAAAAAACACCTTCCCTTTGCTAGAATAGCAACATTCACTGACAAGCGGGGTCTTGCAATTTTCAATGCCCTGGGGGTATAAATAAGATCATACCGCAAACTTATTTGGTACGCACACTTGCCATCTGCTTCGGCCCACTAAATTTTTAGCTCTTGTGCACTAAGATTTGCTGATCTTTTTGATTTTGAAGCTTCGGCCTTGAAAACAGTTTTTTAGCGTTTCCGAAGATGTCTAAAGGTAAGAAGATCCCTGCTGAGACGAAGCTGAGTCTCGACGAAGAGAAGAACTTGGGGTTCCTTATAGCGATGGCGGAGACCAATACGGAGAAAATCACCAAGGAGATTCTTGAAGGTTTGTCCGAAGATACTGGTGACAGCGACAGTTATGATGTAGAAAGTGGTGGGGAAGAGTCCGAAGATCGACCATGGCGGCCAAGTCACACGGTTTTCGGGAAAACCACTATTAAGCAGAATCATATTGATAATATGAGGGGGAGGTATTTTCGAGATATATCTATTGTGAGGGTTGATGCTGGAGAAAAGACTTCTCCCACCCCCGAAGAAGATGAAGTCGTAATCTTCCGAAGCTTTCTCAAGGCTGGGCTTCGATTCCCCCTAAGCAACTTTGTTATTGAAGTCCTGAAGACATTTCAAGTCTACCTTCATCAAATTACTCCCGAAGCTATCATAAGAATGGGGATGTTTGTCTGGGCTGCGAGAAGCCAAGGTTTAGAACCAAATGCTAAAAGCTTTTGTAACATTCATGAGTTGTTATATGAGACGAAGCCCTAGGGGAAAGAACAATATCACAACAACTTTGGGTGTTACAGCTTCGGTGCCCGCTCCGGGTCAAGCCGCCCTATGCCGACCTTTCGGAAGAGGTGGCCCGGAGCCTGGATGACTGAATGGTTCTATGTAAAGAATAACTTGACAGCGCAAGAAGATGTCAAGAGTATCATTATGCGCCCCATCTGGCAACGCTTCGGACTTCGAAGGCCGAAGGTTGAAATGGATGAAGCAGCCGAGGAATGCCAAAGAGCCTTTGGCGTAGTCTGCTCTTTTATTGGGACAAGGGACTTGATTCAAGAACATATTGCCTTCAGGGTGTGGCCACTTGCAGGAAAGTGGGAAATGCCGAAGGAGACCATCAAAGAGTCCGACGAAGGCGGACTGGTCAGACTGAAATACACATTCAAATACGGGGATAAATTTGTTGAACCTGATGACGACTGGTTGAAAAACATTGAAACATTAAGCGACGAACTGCTTGGGGTCTACTCGAAGGCCGAGAATACTGCGTTATCAGCAGCCTTCGGAGGCCGAAAGAAGAAAAGGCTCAACCGGGTATTTGACGCAGTCGGGTTTGTCTACCCTGACTATCACTATCCGGTGTCGGGTCGCAAAAGAAAAAATAATTCTCCTGCGACAGAAGCTACCACGAGTGCCACTAGCGAGCTAGCGCCGCAAAAGAAAAAGATAAAGGTGCTCACCCACCGAGCGCGTTTTATTGAGCTGGCCACAGTGCCAGAATTTATTGGTGAAGTCTCTTTGGCCTCTGAAGCTACAGAACCGAAGATGGAAGAAAAGACCGAAGCGCCTTCAGCAGAAAAAGCAGAGAAACCGAAGATTGAAAAGCCAAAAATATCGGAAATCTTAAGTCCTTCAGCAAATGTCGAAACAATAAAAAATCAAAAGGGCTCGTCGGTGACCCCGAAAAGAAAAAGAATGGTGAACGTGCTAGATGTTTTGGAGACGATTAAGTCTTCAAGCACAACTCCAAAGAAGACTATTGAAGTTGCTGAAGTGTCTACCGAAGCTGTAGTTGCTGAAGCTTCGAAGCAACAACCTGAAGCTGAAGCTGGGCCTTCAGAGCCCACCAAGGAACAATCTTTGGAAACAAAAATATCAGAACCAAATTTGGTTGAAGAAATTGACACTGCCGCCCCCGAAGCTCCTTCCAGCATATGTGATTACATCATACGACATGCTTCGGGGAAGAAATTATCTGAAGAAGAGACTTACGAAGCCAACTACTATGCCAGAGAGCTAAAATATCCGAAGGGGGCAGTAGTGTTTAATGGGACAAATGAAGATGACTTCCTGTACTGCCTTCCTGATAATAAAGAACTATCTGTCTGCCGAGAGATGGCTAGAAGTATGGGGTTCCCGAAGCTCGAAGCTGGATTATGTGCTATGACGAAGGAGGATCTCGCGGACAGTCTTGCGTACAATAGTCTAAAGGTATGGGAATTAGACACTTGAAAAAAAATTTTAATACATAATTCATTCTTTTATTCTTATATGGATTCTTTTTCGTATAGGGCTTAATCCTAAGCAACGCATTAAGAGCACAAAAGAGTGCCGAAGATGAGAGCTATGAAATTGCGTTCAACAATTTACGTTCAGAAGTTATTAAACTGAGAAACGAAGCTCTAGAAAAAGATAAAATTCTGCTTACATTAGTAGACAAAATAAAAAAGGACGAAGCTGCTGCAAAGGTTCAGGCCGAAGCTCAGAGACGCGAAATTAAAGATCTTCAGAAGCAATTGGCCCGGGCGAAAGAAGAATGCATACTTGAAGAAACAAGACGGGAATGCAGCGACCAATGGGCTGATCATTTGGAAGCAACCGTGGAAGAGCTTCGGTCTTCTAAGAAAAAATGCTACGAAAAATCCATGGAATGCGTAAAGAAAATTAAAACCAGCTTCGCCAACGTGGGCGCATTTTCCAGTGAAGAGAATTTCTCAAGAGGCAATTCCGAAGGTCCAATAGAATGGATCAGTCACGAAGCAGAGGCCTTCGAGGAAATCCTGAGTAGCCGCGGTGACATCTGCGCTTTTTCGGGCGCCAGGGGAGTTGCTACTGTCTTGGAGAAGAAAGGTTGTGAACATGTAAAATCTTTAGCTCAGTCTGAAGCTGCCTTATCCTCCGAAGACATCAAAGACCCCTCGGCCGAAGCAAGCATGGTTGGTGGCAAATTCTTTACTGATGTCTGGGACAACGGCGGCCGAGAAATGGCGCAAGAAATTATTCAAAGGAGTGAAAAAGGCATCCATGATGCTAGGAAAGTGACAGAAGTTGCCGAAGGGCAAATAGGTATTAATTAGTCGCTCTTATTGTGTTGTAATTTTTATTTCAAACTTTGCTCGCGGTTTGTAATAGTAATGCAAAAATATTCTCTTCCCTCAGAACCTGCTGGATCGTCTGTTGACCCTCACACAAAAGAGGATGACGAAATCAAACAAATGGCCGAAGCTATCATGGATAAAGTTGTTGAACAACTTTTAAATGAGGCTGCCGAAGTAGTATTAAGAGAAGACTAGGTGTTATTAGAAAAAACATTTGAAGTGTGATCTATGTAATATTTTGTACATTTGAATGTAACATACAAGTCTCTTTTCATTATTCAATTCTTTACGATGCATGAAATTCTACATACATACCATTTTTGAGCCTTCGGCGAAAAAACACCTTCCCTTCTTTTCATGCTTCGTGAAGAAGACATTCTCCGTTAAAACTATTCTGATGACTTACGTCCACGCTTCGTGAAAACATTCTCCGAAGCTGTGCAATTTCGATATTACTCTGATGAAGCACGTCCATGCTTTGTGAAAACATTCTCCGAAGCTGTATTCCGAAGATTATCATTGTATTCCCTCGTGACTTTACACAATTTTCACTTTCTCAAAGCGTCCTTTCGAAGGTTGATACTGTGTCCCCTTCTTTTGCCATATGCAACATGATGTATGATGCTTATGTTATGCAAAATGATGTGATGATGTTATGTTATGCAAATGACGTTTGTTCCGAAGATACACACAAAATATATTTGTAAGCTCTGCATTCCCTTAGGAACGTCTTTGGAGCTTCTTCGCCTTTTACTTAGGCGGTATCAGCGTTGACTTTTCGCTGTAAGCTCTGCATTCCCTTAGGAACGTCTTTGGAGCTTCTTCGCCTTTTACTTTAGGCGGTATCAGCGTTGACTTTTCGCTGTATGCTCTGCATTCCCTTAGGAACGTCTTTGGAGCAAAAAACTTACACTGCGCTCCCTTTGGAACGGCTTTTTGTAACTTCGGCAACTTACTCTGCGTTCCTTAGAACGACTTTTTGTTGCTTCGAAGGATTTTTAATAATTCGAAGGTCCTCCTTGTTACCGCAAATTTTTAAGCTTCAGCAACTTAAGCCTGTGGAGAAGATAGGTTTTCCTGATAACCAACCACGAAACTATTACATGAAAACTGAAATGTTCTTTACTACATAGAAAATAGAACTAAACGGAAAAGACTGCTATCAAAGTAGGATATTTGTCAATAAATGTGCTTCGACTCTGGCACAGTACTATTGACTGTGCGAGCTTCAGATTGCTCTCTGAGATCCCTTTGGTGCGGAACATATTGGCTCCCTTCTGGCTATTGGCCTTGTTGCAGCGGAGGTGGGGGCGGGGGCTATTGCCATGAAGCTTGAGGTTGACTCGCCGAAGCTACGGAAACTGCAGGGTGGTTGCCCACGTATTCCGGGATGTAAGGCTGATGGTACGAAGCAGTATGCATGACCTGCTTCGGCTGGCCCTGTTGCGCTGCAGCTTCTGCTAGCTCCTTTTGTTTCTGGATGGTAACATGGCACATCCTGGTGGTATGGCCCTTGTTTTCACCACAGAATAAGCAAAATACCCTCCTTGGCTGATCTCCAAATCTTCCGCCGAAGCCCCTGGCGCCTCTGCCTCTTGGAGCTGGTGGCCGGAAGAAAGTTTGCTGTTGCGCCGAAGCCTGTGAGGAGCTCTGCGGTCTGTTCTGCTGACTCCCCTTATCATCATTTTGAGTGGAGTTGTGGATGGACCTGACATGCCTCGGATAAAATCTTCCTCCGAAGCCCCTGGTCATTTCAGAAAATCTGAAAGCCTCCTCCCTTCTTTGGCGAAAGTCATTATCGGCACGAATGTACTCGTCCATCTTTTGGAGCAGCTTCTCCAGAGTCTGAGGAGGCTTCCTAGCAAAGTATTGAGCTGCAGGTCCAGGACGAAGCCCCTTGATCATGGCTTCGATGACAATTTCATTGGGCACCGTTGGTGCTTGCGCCCTCAAACGCAAGAACCTTCTGACATACGCCTGAAGGTATTCTTCATGATCCTGAGTGCACTGGAACAAGGCTTGAGCAGTGACCGGCTTCGTCTGAAATCCTTGAAAGCTGGTTAACAACATATCCTTCAGCTTCTGCCATGAAGTGATCGTCCCTGGTCGAAGGGAGGAATACCAGGTCTGAGCAACACTCCTGACGGCCATAACGAAAGACTTTGCCATGACTGCAGCATTGCCACCATACGAAGACACTGTTGCTTCGTAACTCATCAAGAACTGCTTCGGGTCTGAATGGCCATCAAACATGGGAAGCTGGGGTGGCTTATAGGACGGAGGCCAAGGTGTAGCCTGCAGCTCAGCGGACAGAGGAGAAGCATCATCGAAAACAAAATTTCCATGATGGAAATTGTCATACCAGTCATCTTCGTTGAAGAAGCCCTCCTGACGAAGGTCTTTTTGTTGAGGCCTTCGGTTCTGCTCATCGTGGGTAAGATGACGGACTTCTTCAGAAGCTTCGTCTATCTGCCTTTGCAGCTCAGCTAGCCTGGCCATCTTTTCTTTTTTCCTCTGCACCTGTTGATGAAGCATCTCCATATCTCTGATCTCTTGGTCTAGTTCATCCTCCTGAAGCGTCGGGCTGACGGCCTTCCTCTTCTGGCTTCGGGCCTCCTGAAGAGAGACGGTCTCCTGGTTGGGGTCCAACGGTTGCAGTGCTGCAGCCCCAGTCGCTGAAGCTTTCTTCGGCGCCATAGCGAGGGTCTATAGCTTCCGAAGGTGTTCGAAAAACTCGAAATGGAAGTGAGTTCACCGGAGGTGGGCGCCAATGTTGGGGACTTGTTCTCAAATGCTTCGGATTAAGAACAAGGCAACATAAAAAGTGTTAAATGATGAGGTCCTTCGTCCCTCGAAACATTATTTCCCTTCAGGATATAATGTACTCCGGATGAAGGTCACAAATAATATACCTTCGTAAGTGCGATTAGTTATGACGAAGGACTTATGAGCAACATTAAAAGTAATATAAACATTTAAACTTTATTATCATGTCATTTCTATTTTATTATCGTATATCAATAGAAATGACTTCAAGTTACAAGTGTACCTTCGGATTGCAGAAAGACAAAAGTACACGGATGACGTAAAAATAAATGCCAGATCTGCGTGAACAGTACGGGAGTACTGTTCATCTATTTATAGACGCAGGACACAGCCCACGTAAAATTACATTCATGTCCATTACATTTGCCAATAACTTATGGAAATCTGTCAAGGCCCAAGTAGTCTTTTCATCTTTAAGTCGGTTCCCCTCTCTGCTATCGCGATGAAGCTTCCCTGCGCACAGCTTCGGCTGTGCACCATCCTTCGTGGAGCTTGGTAATCAGCCCGTCCTCCATTTTAATCCCCCTTCGTCTGGTTCAGGCTTCGTCCTGACCGTACTTCATGTTCATAATTCTGAGTCCGAAGATACCTGTTCACATAATCCACTTGGAAAACATTGTTAAATCATGTTTTTGAGGACCTTCGGAGGACGAAGGCCCCCAACAACAGTATAACACACATTTGTTCATAAGTTATCATGATATTAAATGTTTCCGTTGCAACGCACGGCACCCACCTATATGTGTTTATGTCTACATCTATGACAAGAAACACACCTACTACATCTCTCTCCAAGCTCACTTGCTACCATTGCACAATGCGTAGTAGTAGATAAGTATCACCGATATTCTTGGATTATATTTTTGGATGGAGGTAATATTATTTAAAGAAGAGCTTTGCATGCTATTTCTTTTGTTTGAATAATGCATTATACTTAAATTCCCTTTTTTGCATGTGTGAAATTTTTTCTTCGTAATATTTTTTTCCATGGATCAGACTTGTGAGTCATTTTCATAAACCAACGCCAAGCATGAATCCATGTTTCCTACTTCAACCCCCGAACAAACTCCATGAGCAGGAGGCATTCGCGTTGTCGTCGCTCATCGATGACGAGAAGAAGCTTGGCGACTGTCAGTTCGACCTCTAAAAGCAGTCTTACGTGGTCGCATGCGCCGCTGTGTACGACAAGCTCTCGCGAAGCCGCCGCTTGGACGCGGTCAGAGCAGCTGCACCGCGCTGTCCATCGTTAAGCAGGGGGGCCTCATGGTTGTCGCCAACGTCGACGACTCTCGGGTTGTTCTGGACACCACATCCGACGACGATGCCATCACGCCGTCCAGCTCATCGTCCACCTGAAGCCCAACCTGCCACGTAAGTCGCTACTGACCGGACATGAATTCTTGTGCGCTGGGACGATGGACGTTGCTGACGTTGTGTGAGTGTCCTCGAACATGATGTATGTAGTGGAATAGCGCATTCGGTGGTGCAACGGCTAGGGGTACTACCTCGCTGATGAGCCCGGGGTGCACTTTGTTTGGCAGCCCAACCAAGTGTCATTGGTACTCGTCATGTTGCGTGCATTCGACGACTACTATATCGAGGATTGTGGCGTCATCTTGGCGCCGGAGGTGACACAGAGGAGGATCGACAACAGTGACCAGTTCGTCATCCTCGCCACCGTCAGGGTAGCTTTTGTGCCGGCCTGCATTTAATTCTCTTCGCAAACACATACACACTTACCTTTTTGTTTAAGCAAGAGCATATGGTGGTGCGTGTCTGATGACTAACGATGTACGAGGGAATTTTTCCGGCATGTGTGGAACGTGCTCGTGCTCTCCAATGATGAGACCATACAAATCGTGACATATATCGAAGTCTGCATGATACTGATGGTTGCAATGTAGTGGTGAAATAACTAGATTAAAATAACAAAATTTATGTATGGCTAGGATCACAAATTGATTATGAAACATTTTCTCATAACAATATAACACAGATTTTGTACATAAGTTATCGTAGTATACTGGTATTATATATTCCCGTTGCAACGCACGGGCATCCAGCTAGTGAGAAGATAAAACCCAATGTCCCCAGTCGGCCCAACCACTCTCCTCCGTGGCCCATCTCCTCCTCCCCCCTCCTTTCCTCGCTCGGCCCACCCCGCAGCCCCGTGTGCATGTCCTGGCCCAGCATCGCGGCACATGCGGCACGCTCGCGTGCAGGCGTGCCCCCAGCGCAACTGCCGCACGCCTTTCGGCCGCCCGAGCACCCCGTGTCCATGACAAAAAACCGCCCACGTCTCCTCTTCCATCACCAAAACCGCCGCGACCCGCTCTCTCTCCTTCCCACGCAACAGCACCTCGCGCCCCTGCGTCCTTCCTCCCTTATGTTGCATCATCGCTGGAGGAGCACCCATCCAAGCAGCCAAGGCTCGAGGGCAACGACATCACCTGAGGCGGTGTCATCTCCTACACCAAAACAACGCCACGGGAGTCGAATCACCAGGTGCATCCCTTTCCTCTTGGTTGCCCGTGCTCGTAAAATTCTTCGATCCGATCTCATCCTCGGAGTATGGGGGCACCTTGCCCTGCTTTCCTCAACGCCCGCACGCTAGCCATGCCTGCCCCTGGCGTGCGCTCGCCGGCCATCCAGCTCGCTTGCACTGCTACGCGACCGTAGATGAGCCACCGCGCCAAGCTTCGGTGCAAGCTGC
Source organism: Zea luxurians (assembly GCA_029449295.1). Classification (NCBI taxonomy): domain Eukaryota; kingdom Viridiplantae; phylum Streptophyta; class Magnoliopsida; order Poales; family Poaceae; genus Zea; species Zea luxurians. The sequence continues at coordinate 16,478,022 of JAOPSE010000027.1, read as the reverse complement.
GTCCAGCTCCTCCCGCGAGCGCCCAGCAAGGCTGTGGCTGAGTCCTCATTGCGCCCAGCCGCTCCCAGTCCAGTCGTCCCTAACGTCGCGCCTAGCGATCGCTGCTGCTCACCGGCCGAGTAGCCGTGGCCCCCTGAGCTCCCCTGCGCGCTACCTTGCCATTCGCTCCGCGTTCCAGCAAGCCTGCCCGACCAGCCCCTGTGCATCTTCTCGGCGAGCACCCAGCGCCATGGTCGACTTCCTGCCCGCATGTGCGTGCGTGAGCCATGAGGAAGAAAGGTAACCACTCGCCCATTACTCCACTCGTGCGTGAGTTGTACAAAGATAGGAGGGAGAAAATGCTACTGGTGGGACCCACATGCATGGCGTTTTTCCTCATTAGAAAACTACTTGGGCCCCACACATGCATGTGCATGCACCCTTCTGCATGCATAATTCCCAACATGTGTCGACATCCAATACAAAACTCCCTCACGATGATCTTCTATGGCTGCAAACTCTGTGGCCCTTCATCTGATTTAGCTCCGACCAATCACGTGCGCCACTTTGTAAATAATCTATGAGCTATTAGTTATTCAATATATTCTGTGTTACGATTCAGTTTCAATTTATTTCATATCGTTAGCTTAATAATAATGTCGTCAATATATTAGTAACATTATTTTGTCACGACATAAGTTTTAATTAATTAGCTAATTATTTGTTCATCCGATATTTATTAGAATAACAATTTAAATAAAACTGATTTATAGTTTATTTGTGCTTTTATAAATACAAGTTAATGTGAATAGTGTCTATTCAAATGTTTTAATTAATAAGTGTTTAGTATAAACACGACGTCTGTTAGCGACTCTCGTGAGTCTTGCGCGTCATCATGCTGTTTGCGCGCGTAGTCGCATTGACTCACGCGTGTCGCTCGTGTCGTTCGCAAGCTGGCGTGCTGTTTCGTGCATCGTAAACTTACCTCGCTTAGAATCTCATGCTAATTATATTACTTATTTATTTGACAGCTGTTAGTGTAGCAGATTGAATCAAGACTATATAGCAGTTATAGTTTATATTTTATAATGTCGAATTAAATGTCCTGACTATTACTTGCATAGCGTAAACGTTATAACTTCTAGACCGTAGCTTTGACAATCGTGTTTCTTTCCTCGCGTGACCATAGAAGCGAGCTTTATTTTGTATTGCACGTTCTTATATTGTTTTCCTTTGTATGGTGTGATGTTCTTATACTTGTATATGTTTGTTTGCTTGTGCCTGTTCATATTCGCTGCATGTCGTGAATAGAATGCGATCCGTTTTCGAGCTTTAAGGAATCGACGGTCAAGATTTGGCGACCCAGAGATCAAACTCTTCGAGTTTTGCGAGGCTGAAGATCCTGAGCATCTGTTTGGTGAAGGCAAGTGTCCTCTGACCTATTATGTCCCATTTATTTTATAATTCATCAACCCTCATACCATGATCAACCTAAGGATTGACTAGCTTTGTATTTACCTTATCCTTGATTACCTTTACTATGGTTAGCTTCATGCTATTGCTTTTCTTTAATCAATGAACATGATGTGAACACTTATGATACTATGTTGTCATTATGATTATGATGTTGGCTGGTGATACTTTAGGGGGCTCGAGCGGTTTCTCGAGTGCCTCTCCGTAAGGACCTGTTCGTTGGATGACCGCTTGGGAAAATAGTGCAACCATGAGTATGGTATGGGACGCCCTTAGCTAATTAATTACAGGAATTGAGGTGTAGTTCGCTTCGCCGTCATGCCGTCAATGGGGCTCGGTGTATGCGGCTCGCTCTGCCGAGGGTGGATTGCCCCTTGGGGAGCAGTGCGGTACATTTAGGAAACCTAACGGGCGGCTACAGCCTCAGGGAATCTTTGTAAAGGCTTCGTAGTCAATCCCTGGCCATTCACCTCGGGAGTGAACAAGGGTCTTGCAAGCCCGGGCAAGAGAGGGAATCACGGCTTGTGGGTAAAGTGCGCAACCTCTGCAGAGTGTTATGAAACTGATATATTAGCCGTGCTCGTGGTTATGAGCGGCCAAGGGAGCTCCATTGATTAGAGACACATTGATCAGAGATGTTTGGTTTACAGGTGATGATGAGGATGATGGTTTTGATTATGACTATGGTAATGGTAAGTGGTACTCTTTCCGTTTGGAAAGGGTACTTTGGGTTAACAACTTGGGTTAATGCTAAAACCTGGCTCTACTAGTAATAATGACCTGACCAACTAAAAGCAGCTACTTGACATTAACCCCACACAAAGCTAGTCCACCTCAGCCAAACGGGACATTTGCTGAGTACGTTGATGTGTACTCACCCTTGCTTTCACAAAACACCAGGTTACCTTTGGTGCAATTTATGCTCAGGTAAAGAAGAAGGTGTCGAGGCGGATCTCTAGGAGTTCCAGGACATCGACGAGTTCAAGGATTAGGCTAGCGACCTCCCCTAGTCAGCTGCCTATGGTGGGTTGTTTACGTTGGCTACGTTTCGATTCTGTGTACTTTGTTTTATATTATGTAAATGGCTCTAGTTGGTAATATTACTACTTACTCTTTATTGTTATTCGAAGCATTGTGCTATGATGAGTCATTTATGTAATCGCTATGTACGTGAATTTCTGATCCTGGCACGTACATGGTTCGCATTCGGTTTACCTTCTAAAACAGGGTGTGACACCATTGCAAACTCTTCTAGGTGCATGAGACACATCATGATTATGCCTAGTCCTATTTTTACCATAATCATAAGTGGAGCTAGAAGCAACCATAGCATCAGATGTATGATAACTAGGTAAAACAGCATGATCATAGCATCTATCATTATGAGCACGACTAGTAAATTTCCTATTATAAATATAGGCATGGTTCCTTTGAGGACTACTAGCCATAGAGGCCTTCCCTTTCTCCTTGTTGAGAACGGGAGTCCTTTGGCTTGTTAAGTTCTTGGTTTCCTTTCGAAAACCAAGTCCATCCTTAATTGAGGGGTGTCTACCAACAGTGTAGGCATCCCTAGCAAATTTTAATTTATCAAAATCATCTTTGCAAGTCTTAAGTTGAGCATTAAGACTTGCAACCTCATTGTTTAATTTAGCAATAGTGGCAGCATGTTCATCAATATTGACATCTTTACACCTATTGCAAATAATTACATGTTCTACACGTTAACTAGTTTCATTGACTTTCTCTAGCTTAGTATTTAATTCATCATTTAAATTCTTTAAGCTAGATATAAATTCATGATAGATAGACACTTCAGAAGATAGCATGTTCTTCATACAAAATGTCCTCTTGCTTTTCTAGAAGTCTATCCTTCTCATTAAGAGCATCAATTAATTCATTAATTTTCTCTACTTTGGCTCTATCTAACCCCTTAAACAAATCAGAGTAATCTACTTCATCATCGGAAGATTCCTCATCACTAGAAGAAGAGTACTTGGGGGTATCTCGAATTTGTACCTTCTTCTCCTTAGCCATAAGGCAAGTATGGCGTTCGTTGGGGAAGAGCAAAGACTTGTCAAAGGCCGAGGCAGCCAGTCCTTCATCATCAGAGTCGGATGAAGAGCAGTCAGAATCCCATTCCTTTCCATGGTGCGCCTTGCCCTTCGCCTTCCTATAGTTCTTCTTCTACTCCCTCTTCCCGTGCTTTTCTTGTCCCTAGTCATTATCATTATCGGGGCATTGAGCTATGAAATGACCAGTCTTACTGCATTTGAAGCAGGAGCGTTTTCCCCTTGTTTTATTCTTGGTGGGGTACTCTTTGCGTCCTTTTATCGTGGTCTTGAAGCGCTTGATGATAAGTGCCATTTCATCCTCATTGAGCCCGGCAGCCTCCACTTGTGCTACCTTACTTGGTAGCGCCTCCTTGCTGCTAGTTGCTTTGAGAGCAACGGGCTGCGGCTCGTTGATGGGCAGTGGACCATTTAGCGCATCGTCCACGTATCGTGCCTCCTTCACCATCATGCGCCCGCTCACAAATTTTCCGAGGATCTCCTCAGGCGTCATTTTGGTGTACCTGGGATTTTCACGAATAAGATTGACAAGATGGGGGTCAATAACAGTAAATGACCTGAGCATGAGTCGGACGACATCATGATCCGTCCATCTTGTGCTTCCATAGCTTTGGATTTTGTTGACCAGGGTTTTGAGCCTGTTGTAAGTCTGTGTTGGCTCCTCTCCCCTGATCATCGCGAACCTCCCTAGCTCGCCCTCCACTAGTTCCATCTTGATGATCATGGTGACATCATTTCCCTCATGTGATATCTTGAGGGTGTCCCAGATTTGTTTGGCATTGTCCAAGCCGCTAACCTTGTTGTATTCATCCCTGCACAGAGATGCTAGCAAAACAGTAGTGGCTTAGGCATTCTTATGGATTTGCTCATTAATAAACACAGGATTATCGGTACTATCAAAATGCATCCCATTTTCTATAATTTCCCATATACTAGGATGGATAGAGAATAAATGACTACGCATTTTATGACTCCAAAACGAATAGTCTTCTCAATCAAAGTGTGGAGGTTTTCCAAGGGGAATTGATAGTAAATGCACATTTGAATTATAGGGAATGCGAGGGTAATCAAAAGAATAAATTTGATTGACCGTCTTTTTCTTTGACGAGGAGTCGTTGTCGTCGTCCCTTGGTGAAGAAGATGAGGCATCACTATCGTAATAGATGATTTTCTTGATGCGCCTCTTCTTCTTCCTGTCCCTCTTCTTGTGACTCGAGCCTGAGTCAGTGGGCTTGTCGGATCTTGGCTCGTTGAAGAGGGATTCCTTTTCCTTGTCATTGACCACCATCCCCTTGCCCTTAGGATCCATCTCTTCGGGCGGTTAGTCCCTTAAAAGAAGAGTACGACTCTGATACCAATTGAGAGCACCTAGGGGGGTGAGTAGGTGATCCTGTAAAATCAAACACTAAATAGTCACAAATTTGATTATTAAAGTGTTAGTGCGACTAAGTAGCTATGAAGCGAGTTCTTGTGAACAAAACAATCACAGAAAAGGAACACAAGAGACACGCGATTTTTATCCCGTGGTTCGGCCAAGTAACACTTGCCTACTTCCACGTTGTGGCGTCCCAATGGACGAGGGTTGCACTCAACCCCTTTCAAGTGATCCAATGATCAACTTGAATACCACGGTCTTCTCCTTTCAGAGTATCCTTCCTGTTTGCGAGGAATCTCCACAAGTTGGAGCCTCTCGCCCTTACAATATTGATCACAAAGAAAGCACAGAGTAAGGATGGGAGAGCAACACACGCAAGACTCAAATCCGCAGCACAACCACACACATAAGTGAAGAAGTGAGCACACAAACACAGCGCAAGGAGTTTACAACTCGAACAGTGCTCAAATCTCAAGAACGATGATCCAATTGCGTGAATGCAGAGTCTAGGTGTCTTAGGATGTTTCTTGTAAGCTTGGGTGTCCTGCTCCATGCGCCTAGGGGTCCCTTTTATAGCCCCATGGCAGCTAGGAGTCATTGGAGATCATCTTGGAAGGCAATTCCTGCCTTCTGTCGAGTGGCGCACCAGACAGTTCGGTGCGTGATCTCCTTCCATATCGGGCGCATCCGACCGTTGAGTCGACAGTCCCGTTGGCGCACCAGGCATTGTCCGGTGCACACCGGATAGTCTAGTGTGCCCAGCCGACCGTTGGCTCGGCCACGTGTCGCCCATAGATTTCGCTGCTGACCGTTGGCCGCGAGCGCCGTTGGCTCACCGGACAGCCCGGTGCACCACCAGATAGTCCGGTGAATTATAGCCACGTTGCCTTTTTCTTTTCCCGAGAGCGACGAGTTCGTCACTTATGACTCACCGGACAGTCCGGTGAATTATAGCTGCGTCACTCCTTTGTTTCCTGAGAGCAGCTGGTTCACCGTCGACTAGCCTGGGGCATCGGACACTATCCGGTGCACCACCGGACAGTCCGGTGAGCCAGGCCCGAGCTGGTGTTGGCTGTACACAGCCAACTCTTTTCTTCTCTTCTTGGCACTATTTCTAGCACTTAGATAAACATGTTAGTACTAAAAAACAATTCACTAAGTCTAGAAACATACCTTGTCCTCTGATTTGCACTTCTTGCTCATTTAGCACATAAGAGTTCAAAACAGTGTATTGGACATCTAATCACCAAAACAATCATAGAAATGGCCCAAGGGCACATTTCCCTTTCACATACCTTGGTCTAGGCATAATATATCAATTGAATAGATGACATAATACAACTTATGCCTAGTGGAAACAATGCATGCCTCAAGATATATAACATTTTACAAGCAACCTAGGCACGCTTCACACATGATGATCATTGCAACACATACCAATTGAAAAACGACAAGACCATACATACAAAAACCAACATCTAAGCGCACCATGATCACAAAGAAATTTTCTTAGGTACACCAATTTAAGGGGGTCAGCATATTAAAGCATAAAGCACCTAAGCCTACTACCAATTCAAAGGCAAGAACATAGCTATGATCACAATCAACGAATCTTCAAGATATTCAATGAAATTGCATAGTTCCATTCTCCATACCTTTGCCTTTTACCTAAATGCCATGAGATCCATTCTTTTAGGTAGTGTGGAGTGAGAGCACCTGTTGTCACCAATTGAGGGCTCCTTTTGCTCATGCACCTCATAGCTCGAGAGGGTGCATTAGAGATACAACATGGATTTCTTGTTTTGGTATACATAGAGTACCAAGACAAAGCAATCATGTGAACATGGACTAAACAAGACTATCATGCTTGCACATAGGTTAATACATAATCATGGATCACTAATTGAAAGATATTCAACACAAGCAATCTCAAAAGCATAACTACTCCAATGATAGGTATAGCACGACAATCCAACTTAATATCAATTGTAAATAATGTACTTAATATATACTGGTACCATCCTTTGGAAAGCAAGATGCAGATTCTCATCAAAGTCATTTGCTTGATTCACCAATATTGATTAAGGACTTCTACAACTTATTTAACTCGAGATGAACATGAGATTAGTATTGCACAATAATTCAACCTTGGGTCAATAAATAGATAATAATATTGACAGCTTAAGTATATAGTTGAATTAACCATCTTAAGCTCTCCCAAGGTCTCTAGTCCATCTCGACGCACCTGCACAATCTAGTTGGCACAGTTTGGTACCCATCTTGGGATGGGTCCATAGAGATTATTTAGTAGTGCCTTGGGTACCCAAATAGCATTCGTGCTGGATCTAAGTGATCTCATTATTGATCTAGCACAAGTGTATGATTTGGGTCTCCTAAGTGAATAAGATTGAGATACATTTTCTTGCTTAGAATCCTTACCCTTCTTACATACCTTACGTAGATGACCTTGCTCACCACACATGTAGCAGAAGCGTCGCTCAACCTGACATGACGCTTGTTGTTCATCTTTTGTCTTAGTGAGTGTCATCTTGGAGGGTGCACATCTTTGATTCTTCATGAGCGGCATGAAGTGATCATATGGTCCTTACCATTGCATCCAAAACATCTCCTCATCCCTTCATCCTTGTCTTTATGTGGACATGACACAATGAAGTGGCCTAATTCCTTACACTTGAAGCATATCCTTTTTCCTCTTCCCTTTTTGCTCTTGGATGACATAAAGAGATTATCATTGTGAACAACATGACTAATTGAATCTTTACCTTTTTCCTTGTTCATGTTGATTGCTTCATTTATTGCTTTAGGAACATCCTTCTTATGGAGTTTAACACTTGCTGCGGTTTCTCCCGTCTCAAGATTCTTCACCATGCGTCCGTGGATATCTTGAGGAGGTTGAGCAATGCATCTTCTCCTTAGTTGCTTTGCTTTCTTGTTCCTTTTTTTATTTATGAGCAATTTGACTTTTGATCCTGTAGCTTGATGCTCATTCAAAACTTGGCTTTCTTTTGAGCAAGAGGGGTTAGAACATGATAATATTTTAACTAATTGATCACATGTGCAAGAATGAGGTTCACATGAATTTAAACTTGTAATTACTACCTCATGAGCAATGTCGAGCATGATATGGTCATCAACTAATTCATTATGAGAATAAGACAACATATCATACTTTTCAGTAAGAGCAAGTTTATCATTATTTAGCAATTCTACTTGCCTCTTAAGCATGACATTTTTCAATTTTAAGTTGAGCAACACAAGATAAAGCATCATCATTATTTCTTTGCTCAAATAAAACTGGATCGTACGTTGGACCAAACATCATGAGAGCATCTTAGCTCCTCATGTTCTTTGGTCTTCTTCTCTAGGTTGTTGTTGGTTTTGATGAGTGTCTTCTCTAGCCTGAAAAGCGTCTCACCTTATTCTTTATTTCTTCTCAATAATTTCATCAAGAGCATCTTGTCTTCTTTGTTGAGATTGGTGTAGAACTGGCGAATTTCTTCCTCACACACATCATCGGTATCTCTTTCCCTGTCATCATTATTAGTGGAAGCAATACGGGGAAATGTACCTTGTGATGATGTAGATTCATCCTTGCTATCATCATGTTCCTCCTCATCATCACTTTCGTCTCCACTATCATCGTTAGCAAAAAGACATTTATAACTTGTGGCGGAACTGCCCGAATTATTCCAACTTAAGTGCCTAAGTCCCGCCTTAGAGGCTAGACCACACTTAAATGGGAATAACCCGTCAATCCCTCGGATTTAGTCCGACACGGCCACTGACAGGATCAAGTACCACAGTCTCACTCGATGGTGAGTCACAGAGCAAATACAATAAAGCATAAAACCATGCATGGAAGAGTATTAAATTATTACATCACCATTGTCACCATCAGAGTTTTTTTTTTTGCAAAAGTAACCATCATTGTTTTGAAGTGCAGCGGAAATAAACTAACGATAAATAAATGGAGAGATGGGGAAGCCTCTCCCATCACTCCTCATGCTCCTCCTCAGCCGAGGTAGGGTCCCACTCGACAGTCCAACCCGGTGGCAGGGTGGATGGCCAAGTCACTCCAGCAACCATGTCCTCCAAAGAACCTGTAAAATTATGCCACAAGCAAGGCTGAGTATACTAATACTCAGCTAGACTTACCCGGTGTGAGGAGTCTATACTCCTCTACCTCTAGACATGCAGCTGTTTGGCTGTGGGGTTCGGTTGCCAAAAGCACTAGCTGAGTTTCTAAATCAAGATTTTAACTTAATCAAAATTAAGTGTGACTCTCTTAAGGCTAAAAGTGTACTATCTATTCATACATAGTAGCAAGCATTTTTAGCAATCAACAGCTTGTATCATCCCAACACAGTTCTACTTATTACTCAATGTAGCAGCATGGATCAAGCAGTCTCATTAGCTGCGAGAAGCAGACGATTCGAATCGAGTTTTTATCCTTGCAAGGTAAACCTAAACACACGACATGTAGGGGCACTCCGTCCCCACACACATCAACCGTCCCCATCGATTCCCCGTCAGCAGATCAGGTCTCACCGCCTTGGCGTACAATGCCTCACTGACCCCGACTGGCCGTCGTGCAGTGACCGCACTTGTACCCACCATAACCGGAATGGGAGACTACGTCTCAGGTCGCGTGAGGGGGTATGTCCACTGCTAGGTTCAATCAGGTACTAGGCTTACCGATTTACCATATTTCTCGGTATGTGTTTAGTACGTTCAAACGCTTGACTCACGGTACCACACCTTAATCCTTAATCAACTTTTTATCCCGTGAACAACCAATCCCCATGGATTGTTGCCCACAATCAACCTCAATATGATAGGAAAGTGGATACAACCAATTCCTGACCTCGTGCGAGTGCTAGAAAAATCACTCGACTTCTACCGAGATCCTAATTAATAAAGCAGCTACTCGACTTAGCATACTAGTATTCATCTCAATAGGATTCCTGAGATCATGCAACTAAGGTTTCAACAATTCCTACACCTAAGTGCACAATCAATACTACAATCATTAAGTGAAGTAAAATAGCATAAATAACAGGTTATGCATAAAACCGGGGCTTGCCTTCCAAAGCAGTGGTAGGCAGGTCCTCTGGTGCAGGCTCTGGTGCTGGGTCTGGGGCAACCTCCTGGGCAGCTCCTTGCTCCGGCACGAGGACGTACTCTCTGTCAGCAAGATTACAGTCTATCGAAATGCAATGAACATGTATGTCATGATTTGCAAGATTTAAAAACATTAAGCCACAGGAATTAAGTCAAGAATTAACTTAGGGTTCCTTGGCTACGTGGGTCTTCTAGTGGTATACATAGACTTATTATCTTTTAGGTTTAGGTTTTCTTTTAGGATAACATATTGGATTTGTATTGCCTTTATGGATTTCAGTGGACAATTTATAAAGGTCTTAGGAGGATATTAAATTCTATCATCCATTTTCCTTTCTTTAATTTCCATCTAGGGTTTCTAGTAGGGGTTTGAACTATGACAGTAGTTTAAAAATTTCCAAAAATTTTGTAAAAATCACAGTGGTTTGTTACTGGCTATTCTAGCTTGTTTTAAGAATTTGAGGTTTAAAGTACAAAAGCTAGTCCTTAAACAAAAATAACAATAGTTAGGCAAAATGGGCCACTTTACACTACAAGTCTTTTATTAAAGTGGGTTCTGACCTAAGGGTTATTTTTGTTGGCTTCTAGCAGTGATAAAAAGCTTTTGTACCAAAAATGGCAGAGAGCAACATGATGGTTAATTAATGATGGATTTTTAAAGTTGGGTGCAAAAAGGGTGTTTAGAACTAACTTGTCCTTTGAAAAATATCAAACAACAGATTTCAGATTTTTCCTAAGTTCTTATTATCAAAACATTAGTTATCCTAAGGTTTGGGGAGGTTTCACCTTAGGGTTATTTTTGTAGGGTTTTTCTAAGTTATCCTTATTTTCTTCATTTAAAAGGTATCTTTCTTATCTTTTACTACAACAGGGTATGATATATTTTTCCAGTGAACTACATTGACTAAGTATCTCAACAAAAATAGGAGTGCCCTCTGGTGCATTATTTATGTCACTTTTTCTATTTTTCTTAAACTCAAGCATATTATGGAATAAGGGGCAAAAACTATCTTAATTTAGTGGACAGAGGGGTTTAACATTTTTAACTAGGTCAGTTAGTAGATATAAACTTCTCCAAATTTTTCTAACCTTAGTTAAATAGTACAACTATTTTTCTTGCTATTATTAAGCTTTTGGCCAAAACAAAAATTAAATCAGAACCTTATATTTTTCTCTAGTACTTATGGGGTTTTATATTTTTCTTAGACAGGTTATATTATTTAGAGTCTGGCAAAATTGGTTTGACCAAATTTGAGTAAACCAAACAGAAGTTATGGGTTTTTAAAGTTTCTGTTTGAATTTAAATCAGGTTTTAATAAAGGTTTCCTGAAAAAGCAGTTTGCGCCGAGGTCCCTGGGTTTAAACCGATTCAAACCTCGCAGATTTACCCTCGGGCCACTATTCATTTGAGTCTCTGGCTTTTCACTTAACCCCCTGGATTCCTCTCCCTCTCACCCGCAGTCCTTCCCTCACTGAAACAGTAGCCGCGGGAAGGGAAAGGGTGGCACGGCTTACCGGCGGCGAGGGAGGTCCGGCGAGGTGGTCAGCGATGTTCAGGAGGTCGCGGCGGTCACGTCGATGTGCGGGTCGGCGTCAGAGGTGGTCGGAGCTCCCCTGGCCACGGACACAGGCGGCGGGGATCCTCGACGATGCCTGCTCCGGCCAAACCAAGGCGGTAGAGTTCAATTAATGGGCACGAGGAGCTTCACGGGATGACACAGAGGCCATGCGTGCATCGAATCGGAAAATGGTGAAGGGGTTTACCCGGTCCACGTGCGCCGGCGAGTTCTTGAACTCCGGCGAGCGCGGTTTGGCTACTCCGGTGACGCGGGCCCTCGGGTTAAGCTTGAACAAGGCTCACGGCTTCACCAGGAAGCTAACTGGGGGCTTGGATCGAACGGAGGGGGGACGGGAGAGGGGTTGGCCACGGCGGTTGCACTCGGGCGGCACTGGCGGGTCGCGGGGAGGTCGCCGGAGGCAAAGGCTGGCTCGGGCGAGTCCGGCGAGGCACGGAGGAGGCAATGGGGAAGGCAACCGAGCACTAGGGTGGGTTTTATAGGCGCGGACGCGGCCGGGGCGCCGGCTTGGCTCGGGCGCGGCGCGGGGCGCGCGCGGGCGTGCTCTGGCGCGGCAGAACGCGTCGAACACGTGGCGGTTTGTTTCTTCCAGTGTTCAAACGTCGACAGAGGTCGCAAACGTGCGAATCTTTGCAAAGGTTCGGCGCAGACCTCTTCCTGGCACCTAGGGCTGTCACTCAACTGTGAGAAGTCGGGGCAGATATGGCCTAGGGAGGGAAATCTTTAGATGCCAAAACAGGTGTGTCTCACAGGGCACTTCGCGACAAAAGCCATGCCATGGCATGTCAAACGTCCGAGTCTCGGGCTCAACTTTTTCCAGTGGGTGCCCCAGGTGGTATGCCACGTTTTTGGTATAGATCACAAGTGGATTTGATGCCATCTTCAAGGTGAACACGGCTGATCCTTTAACTAGGGTCAAATATGGACTTAGAGAGGAATAGAGAGCTCTAGCTCTCTCTCCACTTAATGATTTGATTTGGGGTTTTACCAGGGGCCTTTTTGCAATAATTCCCTCCCCTAATTGCTGTTTACAAGGTCACTTAAGGTTTGGGTAAAAGTTACTCATGTTTTGCACACTTGCTCACTCTCTTTTCCCCTCTTATCTAGGGTTTTGGGAGATAGGGTCTAAGAGAGGTCTAGGGTTCTTCTCCCCTCTCATCCAAGAGAGTAAGTGTGCAAGGATTAGAGTAATGCTTTTGGTTACTCACCATCCTTGGTTAACCTCTAGCTTTCCAAGGCCCTTATGCTTTTTATTCATTAAGTTCTTCCACAGGTGCTCATACCCTTTAATAGCAAGGTGAGCTCTAGCCAAGGTAACACCTGGGGTGTTACAGCCCTCCCCCCTTAAAGGAATCTCGTCCCGAGATTGTTAGGTAGAGTCCCTTGGAGGGATGCTTGAAGGTGGGCTAGTGCTATTCTTCCTTATGCTCAAGTTTCACTTATTAACTGCTCTTCGAATGTCATCCTCTTTGCAACTTCAGAAGGAAGCCCTTCTTAAGTTAAATCCACAACTTAGACTATCCTTGTTATCTAAGTTTTTCTTATAATTGACTTCAAAGGGCAGGCGGGGGTGGGGTTTTGGGTTACATACCGATTCCTTTGGGTAGAAAGTCGGGGAAGCGAGAGCGTAGAAAATCCTCCGTCTCCCATGTGGCTTCTTCTGCTGAATGGTGACTCCATTGAACCTTATACATGCTGATTGATCTTGCCCGAGTTGACCTTTCCTTCTGATCCAATACCTTGACGGGGTACTCTTGGTAGGACAAGTCTGGTTCTATCTCAATGTCCGGCTCTGGTAGCACTTCAGTGGGTAGACGAACACATTTCCGCAGCTGAGATACATGGAACACATTGTGAACTGCTGACATACAGGGTGGCAATTCCAATTGGTAAGCTACGGGCCCACAACTTGCCTTGATCTTATAGGGTCCAATGTAACGAGGGGCCAACTTGCCCTTGATCCCGAATCTCTGGACACCCTTGGTTGGTGATATCTTAAGGTAGACATGATCTCCCACCTCAAACTGTAGAGGCTTCCGCCTCTTGCCATGATAACTCTTTTGCCTGGCCTGAGCAGCTTCTAAGTTCTTCCTGATGACCCTGACCTTTTCCTCTGCTTCAATTACCAAATCTGGCCCAAAAATTTCCCTTTCTCCTGCTTGAGACCAATTTAGCGGGGTCCTGCATCTTCTCCCATATAAGGCCTCAAAAGGCGCCATCTTCAGGCTGGACTGATAGCTGTTATTGTAAGAAAACTCTGCCAAGGAAAGACATTTGTCCCAATCCTTCCCATAATGTAGTGCACATGCCCGCAACATGTCTTCCAAAATCTGATTTACCCTTTCGGTCTGACCATCTGTCTGAGGGTGATAAGCTGAGCTTCGGATCACGTGGGTTCCAAGTGATTCCTGTAATTGCTCCCAAAATCGTGCCACGAAAGGTGCTCCTCGGTCAGAGACTATAGTCCTTGGTATCCCATGTAGACGAACTATCTGGTCAATGTAGATCTCCGCATACTTCTCCGTCCGGTGGGTGGTGTGCACTGGCAAGAAATGAGCAGTTTTGGTCAATCTGTCCACAATAACCCATATGGAATCATGGTGCCTGGAGGTATTGGGTAATCCTACTATGAAGTCCATGCAAACGTCCTCCCATTTCCAAGATGGTATGGGGAGGGGTTGCAAAGGGCCTGCTGCTTTCAAATGACTAGCTTTTACCCTCTGACAAGTGTCACATTCTGAGACGTACTTGGCAATTTCCCTCTTCATCCTGGTCCACCAATAAAGAGGTCTGAGATCATGGTACATCTTGTTGCTACCAGGGTGCATGGAGAACTTGGAAAGGTGAGCTTCATCCAATATCTTCTTTCTGAGCTCAGGGTTCTTGGGAACCACCAGTCGATCTTCAAACCATAAAATTCCCTTGCTGTCCTGACGGAAACACTTGTATTTCTCGGCCTTCAGCTTGATCATTTCTTTGATAACCTGAACTCCCTTATCCCCAAACTGTGCCTGAGCTATTTGCTCTTGCAATGTGGGCTCCACTGCGATATATCTCAATTCACCGGAAGGAACAACTTCCAGATTCAGCTTGCACAACTCATCACACAAGGTGGTGATTCTTGCATCCATGTTCATGCAATTACATTGGGCCTTTCGGCTCAAGGCATCTGCCACAACATTGGCTTTGCCAGGATGGTAATGCACCTCCAAATCATAGTCCTTGATTAATTCCAACCATCTTCTCTGCCTCATGTTCAGATCTGCCTGAGTGAAAATGTACTTGAGGCTCTTGTGATCAGTGTAAATGTTACAGTGAGCTCCCATCAAGTAGTGTCTCCATATCTTGAGGGCATGAACTACTGCTGCCAACTCCAAATCATGTGTCGGGTAATTCTGCTCATGGGGCCTGAGTGCTCGGGAAGCATAAGCAATCACTCTATTCTCTTGCATCAAAACACATCCCAATCCTGTACCAGAAGCATCACAATAAACTTCAAATGGCTTGGTATTGTCGGGTTGGGCTAGCACTAGGGCTGTTGTCAATTGTTGCCTCAAGGTATGAAAAGCCTCTTCACACTTTTGGCTCCACGTGAACTTGGCTCCCTTCTTCAATAGCTCAGTCATTGGCTTGGCAATTCTGGAGAAATCTGGAATAAATCGTCGGTAGTATCCTGCCAATCCCAGAAAACTCCTGATCTGCTTCACTGTAGTCGGGGGTTTCCAGTCCATCACTTCCTGCACCTTCTCAGGGTCAACTGATATCCCCTCCTGAGAGATCGTGTGTCCCAAGAATTTTATTTCCTTTAGCCAGAATTCACACTTAGACAATTTAGCGTAGAGACGATGATCGCGCAGTCGCTGAAGCACGACATGCAAGTGCTCAGTGTGTTCATCTTCATTCTTGGAGTACACCAGAATGTCATCGATGAAAATGACCACGAACTTGTCTAGCTCTGGCATGAATACCGAGTTCATCAAGTACATGAAATAAGCCGGGGCATTGGTCAACCCAAAAGACATTACCAGAAACTCATAGAGCCCATATCTGGTAGAGAAAGCCGTCTTGGGAATATCACTGGTTCGAATCTTGATCTAATGGTAGCCCGAGCGAAGGTCTATCTTGGAGAATGCCTTGGCTCCTACCAATTGATCAAACAGAACATCAATGCGGGGTAACGGGTACTTGTTCTTGATAGTCACCGCATTGAGAGGGCGGTAGTCAACACACATCCTCAAACTCTCATCCTTCTTCTTCACGAACAAGGCGGGACATCCCCATGGTGAAGTGCTTGGACGAATGAATCCCTTGTCCAACAATTCTTGCAATTGTTTCTTCATTTCTGCCAATTCTGCGGGAGGCATCCTATAAGGTCTCTTGGAGATAGGAGCAGTCCCGGGTTGCAATTCAATGGCAAACTCAATATCTCTGTCAGGTGGCATTCCTGGCAATTCATCCAGAAAAACATTGGGGTAGTCGTAGACCACTGGGATCTGCCTTACTGGGGATTCTGCCATAACAAAGGCACAAGACCGGGTACCACTCTGGTTGGGTAAATACAAAACAGTCTCGCCATAAGCAGGGGAATGAATTTCAATGGCTCTGGCTGCAATGTCCAATATTGCCTGATGTCTGGTCAACCAATCAGTTCCCAAGATGATATCCACACTATCTAGTCCCAAGATAAGAAGGTCAGTTTTAATTATCAAACTACCAAACTTTAGAGGCACCTTCATGCTGATTTGATTAGTGGCAATCCTGCCTCCTGGGGTTGAAATGGTAATAGCCCCGTTGGTGTGGTGAAAAGGCAACTGGCACATGACACTAAATTTGGCACTGACAAAACTATGCGAAGCACCAGAATCAAAAAGAACAATAGCAGGAAAATTTAAAACTGTAAAGATACCAGTCATGACGGGTGCTCCCTCTGGAATATCAACCATTGTAGTGAAGTTCAGCTTGCCCTGCCTCACTTGCACTTTCTGCCTCTTCCCTTGGTTCTGGTTAACATTCTGCCCCTGCCTCTGCTGATTCTTGGGGCAATTCTTGGCATAATGCCCAGTGCTGCCACAAGTGAAACACCTGTTATCATTGGCCTGGCGGTACTGCTGCTGCTGATTGTTCCTCTGAGCTGGAAACTGGGCGCGGTTGGGTGCCTGCTGTAACGCCCCGAATTTTTGCAGTTGAATTTTTTTTTCTTTTCTTTACTCGCCAAAATTCGGGCGTTACCTTTTCCTTTTCTTTTTCCCTCGCTAAACCTTGACCTTTTCCAAAGTTTTAGCGGGATTCGGTTTGGATTTCCCGTGTAAGAAAAACTCTAAAAATACTTTATGTTGCTTGATGCACCATGCCGAACCTTGCATTTCTTTTGATTGCTTTGAAGGTGCAAACGCATTCATCTAGAAAGATCGGATTTCGAAAACAGGGAAATAATCTTTTCTTTTTTCTTTCTCTCTCTTTCTCTCTCCTCTCTTTTTCTCTCTCTCCCACGCCGTGGGCCGACACCGGCCGGCCCAGCCGCCCCTGGCGCCCCCTCTTGGGCCTTGGCAAGGCCCAGCCGCCCCCCCCTCCCTCCCCTTTTCCCCTAACCCTCTCCCTCTCCCTCTCATTTTCCCTCTCTCTCTCCCTAAGCCGCCGCCCCTACCCCTGCCCTAGCGCCGGCCGCCGCCCTCTGCCGGATCGGCCGCCCATCGCCGGTGAGGCCCCCCCCTCCCTCCTCCCTCCTCCCACCCTCCCCTCTCCCCTCCCCTTTCCCCCAGCCCGCCCGGCCACCCCTGGCCGCGCCCCAGCGCCCCTGGCCGCCCTGGCCGCGCCGCCCTAGCCCCTGGCCGGCCACGGCCGCCCCCAGCCGCGCCCGCCTGGCCGCTGGCCAGCCCCGGCCGCCCCCCAGCCGCGCCCGCCTGGCCGCTGGCCAGCCCCGGCCGCCCCCCAGCCGTGCCCGCCTGGCCGCCCGGCCAGCCCTGGCCGCGCCCGCGCCCAGCCCAGGGCCGGTTCAACCGCCCCTAGGGCCGGTTCAACCGCCCCCCCTCTGTTTTTTTTTATTTTATTTTATTTACTTTCTGTGATCATAATTACTTTATTTTAGGTAGACTGATCACTGTTCATGCTATGGAAAATAGGAAGTTTAATTTAAAATTCCGTTATGCTGTTGATTCACGTAGTTAATTGTTTATCCCGTGCAATGTTGATCAACTAAAAATGATTAGGTTCCCATTAGTATATATGTATAACAGAATTCTTTTGTTAAGAATCAATTGTAACTAATCATTAGTGCATAAACTTTAAACCCCTGCGAGACCTTTTCCCGTTTCTTTCTAACCATAACAAATGCGATGTCGAATGTCATACTTGATGCATATTCACTTTATTTGTTCCCTTGAATGGTGTACTGTTCTTTTGTATTAAACATGTGGATGGATGTATGTATGTTTGCGCTCGCATAGAGAACGATCCGGTCGAAGAGCCCGAGGAATTCGCAGGAGAAGCCCCTGAGCAGCAGTCGGTTGGTGGAGGCAAGTGTCCTTTGACCTATCTTTGTCCTATTCATTCTTTAATTCACCTCCCGCATTACACATTTATACCTAAGGATTGACTAGCTTTTGTTATCCATATCCTTGTTTACCTATTTGGGTCGGATTATTACTGCTTAGTTTGATGCTATTGCTCAACTCTAATCAATGAACATGATGTGATTATCTATGATACGCTGTTTTCCCTTCTTATTTATGATCATACTTGTGGCATTTAAGGGGACTCGAGCGGTTTCTCGAGTGCCTCTCCGTAAGGACCTGTTCAATGGATGACCGCCCGGGAAAACAGTGCAACCATGAGGGTGGAATGGGACGCCCTTAGCTGAATAATTAGAGGAACCGGGGTGTAGTCCGCTTAGCCGTTGTGCCGTCAATGGGGCTCGGTGTATGCGGCTCGCTCTGCCAAGGTTGATTTGTCCCTTGGGGAGGAGTGCGGTACATTTAGGAAACCTAACGGGCGGCTACAGCCTCGGGGAATCTTTGTAAAGGCTTCGTAGTGAATCCCTAGCCATTCACCTTGGGAGTGAATAAGGGTCTTGCAAGCCCGGGCTAGAAAGGGAATCACGGCTTGTGGGTAAAGTGCGCAAGCTCTGCAGAGTGTTATGAAACTGATATATCAGTCGTGCTCACGGTTATGAGCGGCCAAGGGAGCTCCAGAGATTAGTGATACTTGATCAGAGATATTTTGGTACAGGTGGCAATGAGATTGATGGTTCTGACTATGATTATGGTATTGGTAAGTGGTATTCTTTCCGTTTGGAAAGGATACATTGGGCTAATAACTTGGGTTAATGTTAAAACCTGGCTTTCTACTAGTAAGTAATAACCTGACCAACTAAAAGCAACTGCTTGACTTATCCCCACATAAAGCTAGTCCACTACAACCAAACGGGATGCTTGCTGAGTATGTTGATGTGTACTCACCCTTGCTCTACACACCAAACCCCCCCAGGTTGTCAGCATTGCAACCACTGCTCAGGAGAAGATGAAGCTGTGGAAGGAGACTTCCAGGAGTTTCAAGACTACGACGAGTTCTAGGTGTGGGTTAGCGGCAACCCCCAGTCGGCTGCCTGTGAAGGCCGTGTTATCTACGTTTCTTTTCCGCACTTTGATTTATTGTAAGAACTATATGGACGTCTCAGACGTATGATGTAATCGACTATTATTTCCCCTTTTAATACTATTTTGAGCACTGTGTGATGATGTCCATGTTATGTAACTGCTGTGTACGTGAATAACTGATCCTGGCACGTACATGGTTCGCATTCGGTTTGCCTTCTAAAAACCGGGTGTGACATAAGTGGTATCAAAGCCGTGCTGACTGTAGGACCGCTAACCTAGAGTAGAATGGTCGTTCTAAGGACTATAGACCTCTGTCCTTGCCTTGACTTTGATATCCCTTCAAAAGTTGGTCCTACTGACCAAACCTATGTTCTACTATATATTATACCTTGCTGAAAATTTTGTTTATCCTGATCCTTCATTTATTTATGATTCATTATTATTCTGATCCTTCATTTATTTATGATTCATTACTTGCTGGTCATATTATTTCTGTTCTCACCCTTTTGCTTGCGATGTCTTTTGTAGATGGCTCGACTTAGACACACTGCACGAAAGTCCGTCATCCCCTTCTTACCCTCCCGCCTTGCTGAGCGTCCGCTTCGCCGTCCCGTGGCCGGACAGTCCAGCCACTTGGAGAGACTGCACCACCGCCTGCATGAGGAGCAGGAACGTCGACGATAGGAGCAGCAGGGCTCTTCTTTCTCGCTCCAACAGGAGATAGAGTCTGTGAGGAGCTGCTCCCCTGTGCTTCCCCTGGAGGCGCCCCCTGCACCACCACTGGGCGTCCCAGCTTCTGGAGTAGCTGCTGGAGGAGATCCAGACGACGGAGGTGGCGACGACAGCCCGAGCCACGACACCGACCTCGACCTCTCTAGCCATGAGCCGGAAGGATGGGTTGCTCGACCCATCACTCGCGACGCTGCTCGCGGGTGTCACTTCCACGACGCGCTCGACACCCTGCTACGTCGGGCACTTGACCGGCGTACTTGGTCCATCGAGTATCGCTGTGTGGTCTACCAGCATAGTCGCGGGGTCTACCCGGACCGCTGGGAGGCGACCTGCTTGGTGCGCCGTCCGGAGAACAGTCTCCAGGGCGCGGAGGCTTGCTCAGAGCACTATTCTATCTCTGAGCGGGACTCAGCTGAGGCAGCCATGCAGGATGCTGCACGGCGTGCGCTTTCGCACTACTGCTCGGTTCTCGGTGGGGTAGCTGACGGTCTCGACCTGAAGTATTACCCCCGCCGTCCATCTGGCAGCACAGGAGGCGTGATTGTTTCACCTGCTGGTGAGGACAATCCTAGGTTGAGCAGCACAGTCAACCTAGCCGCCGTGCTAAACACGGAGCTGGACCATGCATTAGACGAGCTGAGTAGGGCTCGTGCTGAGATCGCCCTGCTGCGGGCTGAGCGCGCGGAGCGTCGTCACTTGGATGATGGTTCCCCCGCTCCCGTCGGGACTCAGCACCCGTACCGCTCACCTCGGCGTGGACTCCAGTCTTATGGCAATCCCGACTGCAAGACCAAGATAAATCTAGAACCATAGCTCGTTAGAGTTGGATCTTGTAATTAATACAAAATATATACATAGAAGCTTCAGTCTTAGCGTTAGTCTCGATCTTAGTTAGTCTTAGTTAGACAGGGTAGTTTGCTATATCCTGTGCATTTATGTTTGTCATGATGAACTATGTTTGGTTTGGATCTTTGTAATGATTGTCACCAGAGTGTGGGTATCCCCTGCATTTTGGTTTACATATTATGTTAATGGAGTTAGTTATATAGTTGGGAAAACCTTTATTCTACTTTCCTCTTTATCTGAGAAGCTGTGTGGTCTGTGTTGGAGATCAGTGAAGATGCTCGCCTGTTCAGTGCTGTTGGAGAATTCTATACTCTTTTCTTATGCTGCAAGATTTGCCAGATCAGTTCTGATGTGTGGTTGCATTCTGCAGATGTCAGAGAACAGGCGCAGAGGAGGAAGGCGTGCTCAGCAGGAGCAAGCCGCCCCGCAGGATGAGGTGCCCCAGTAGCAGCACCTGCCACCCCCGCCCCCGATGTCCATCGAGCAGATGTTTCTGATGCAGACTCAGGCAGTTCAGGCCATTGGTCAGACTCTGGCCGCTATTCAGCAGCAGCAGCAAGCACCACCCCAGCCTCAGATGCCCCAGATGCCCAGAGACAAGCGTGCTGAATTCATGAGAGGTCATCCCCCAACGTTCGCTCACTCTTCTGACCCCATGGATGCTGAAGATTGGCTGCGCACTGTGGAGCGGGAGTTGCATACCGCTCAGTGTGATGACAGGGAGAAAGTCTTGTATGGTCCCCGTCTGTTGAGAGGAGCAGCCCAATCCTGGTGGGAGTCTTACCTCGCCACCCATGCCAACCCCGATGCCATCACCTGGGAAGAGTTTAGAGGTAGCTTTCGTCAGTACCATGTGCCTGCAGGTCTGATGACAGTGAAGAAGGAGGAGTTCCTGGCCCTTAAGCAAGGGTCATCATCTGTCAGTGAGTATCGAGACAGGTTTCTGCAGTTGTCCCGCTATGCTCCTGAGGATGTCAACACTGATGCCAAGCGACAATACCGTTTCCTGAGAGGCTTGGTTGACCCTCTGCAGTATCAGTTGATGAATCATACCTTCCCGACATTCCAGCACCTGATTGACAGAGCAATCATGACAGAAAGGAAGCGTAAGGAGATGGAGGATCGTAAGCGCAAGATCAGTGGACCCCAGCCTGGAAGCAGCAGTCGTCCTCGTTTCTCAGGCAATCAACCTCAGCAGTTCAGGCAGAATCAGCGTCCACCTCAGCAGCATCAGCAGCGTCAGCAGTATCAGCAGTTCCAAAGGCAGTATCCTCAGCATCAGTATCAGAACCAGAATCGTCAGAGCAATCAGTCAGGAGGAGGCCAGTTTCAGAGGCAGAATCAGCAGACACCTCGTCTTCCTGCCCCAGCAAACCAGCAGAACAATCAGGCAGCACCAGCTCAGGTTGGAAACAGAGCATGTTTCCACTGTGGAGAGCAAGGCCACTGGGTGATGCAATGTCCGAAGAAGGCAGCCCAGCAGCAGTCAGGCCCCAATGCCCCAGCGAAGCAGAATGTGTCCCAGCCTGGAGCAGGCAACCGCCCTCAGCAGCGCTATAATCATGGAAGATTGAACCACTTGGAGGCTGAAGCAGTTCAGGAGACTCCCGGCATGACAGTAGGTATGTTCCCAGTCGATTCCCATATTGCAGAAGTGTTATTTGATACTGGAGCAACGCATCCTTTTATTACTGCATCATGGGTAGAAGCACATAATCTTCCAATTACTACCATGTCAACCCCCATTCAAATTGACTCAGCTGGTGGTAGAATTCGAACTGATAGCATATGCTTGAATGTAAGTGTGGAAATAAGGGGGATAGCGTTTCCCGCCAACCTTATAGTAATGGGTACTCAGGGAATAGATGTCATCCTAGGGATGAATTGGCTAGATAAGTATCAGGCAGTTATCAGTTGTGATAAAAGGACAATCAAGTTGGTGTCCCCACTAGGAGAGGAAGTGGTGACCGAGTTAGTCCCGCCTGAGCCAAAGAAAGGAAGTTGTTATCAGATGGCTGTCGATAGCAGTGAAGCAGACCCAATTGAGAGTATCAAGGTTGTGTCTGAATTCCCAGATGTGTTTCCAAAGGACTTACCAGGTATGCCACCAGAGCGGAAAGTTGAGTTTGCCATAGAGCTTCTTCCTGGAACCGCCCCTTTCTTTAAGAGAGCTTACAGAATATCTGGACCAGAGTTGGTTGAGCTTAAGAAGCAGATTGATGAGCTGTCAGGGAAAGGTTACATCCGGCCAAGCACCTCGCCTTGGGCCGCCCCTGTCTTGTTTGTGGAGAAGAAAGATGGCACAAAGAGGATGTGTATCGATTATCGAGCTTTGAATGAAGTCACCATCAAGAACAAGTATCCTTTGCCCAGAATAGAAGATCTGTTCGACCAGTTAAGAGGAGCCAGTGTGTTCTCCAAGATTGATCTGAGGTCAGGTTATCATCAGCTCAGGATCCGACCTTCGGACATTCCGAAGACGGCATTCATTACCAAGTATGGTTTGTATGAGTTCACAGTGATGTCTTTTGGTTTGACCAATGCACCAGCGTTCTTTATGAACTTGATGAACAGTGTATTCATGGATTATCTCGATAAGTTTGTGGTGGTATTCATTGATGACATTCTGGTTTATTCTCAAAGCGAAGAAGAACATGCAGATCATTTGAGGATGGTATTGCAGAGATTGCGAGAGCACCAGTTGTATGCAAAGTTGAGCAAGTGTGAGTTCTGGATCAGTGAAGTCCTGTTCTTGGGTCATATAATCAACAAGGAAGGATTGGCTATGGATCCGAAGAAAGTGGCAGACATTCTGAACTGGAAAGCGCCAACGGATGCTCGAGGAATCAAGAGCTTCATTGGAATGGCCGGATATTATCGGCGATTCATTGAAGGGTTTTCGAAGATTGCGAAACCAATGACAGCGTTGCTAGGCAACAAGGTTGAGTTCAAGTGGACCCAGAAATGCCAAGAGGCCTTCGAAGCGCTGAAAGAGAAGTTGACAACAGCGCCTGTCCTAGTCTTGCCTGATGTGCACAAGCCCTTCTCTGTGTATTGTGATGCTTGTTACACAGGTTTGGGATGCGTGTTGATGCAAGAGGGAAGAGTTGTGGCTTACTCGTCCCGGCAGCTGAAGGTTCATGAGAAGAATTACCCAATCCATGATCTAGAGTTGGCAGCAGTGGTTCACGCACTTAAGACATGGAGGCACTATCTGTATGGACAGAAATGCGATGTTTACACAGATCACAAGAGTCTGAAGTACATATTCACTCAGTCAGAATTGAACATGAGGCAGCGAAGATGGTTAGAGCTGATCAAAGACTATGAGTTCGAGATCCATTACCATCCAGGCAAAGCAAACGTAGTGGCAGATGCTTTGAGCAGAAAGAGTCAAGTCAATCTGATGGTCGCTCGTCCGATGCCTTATGAGTTGGCCAAGGAGTTCGACAGGTTGAGTCTCGGATTTCTGAACAATTCGCGAGGAGTCACAGTTGAATTGGAACCTACCTTAGAGCACGAAATCAAAGAAGCGCAGAAGAATGATGAAAAGATCAGTGAGATTCGGCGACTGATTCTAGATGGCAGAGGCAAAGATTTTCGAGAAGATGCAGAAGGCGTGGTATGGTTCAAAGACCGCTTGTGTGTTCCCAATGTCCAGTCCATTCGGGAGTTGATTCTCAAGGAAGCTCATGAGACAGCCTATTCGATTCACCCTGGCAGTGAGAAGATGTATCAGGATCTGAAGAAGAAATTCTGGTGGTACGGAATGAAGAGGGAAATCGCAGAGCATGTGGCTAAGTGCGATAGTTGCCGAAGAATTAAGGCAGAGCACCAGAGACCTGCTGGATTGTTGCAACCGTTGCAGATCCCTCAGTGGAAATGGGATGAAATCGGTATGGATTTCATAGTCGGATTGCCTCGCACTCGAGCCGGCTACGATTCCATTTGGGTAGTAGTGGACCGTTTGACCAAGTCAGCCCACTTCATACCTGTCAAGACCAGCTACAGCAGTGCAGTATTGGCAGAGTTGTACATGTCTCGGATCGTTTGTCTTCATGGTGTGCCAAAGAAGATAGTGTCAGACAGAGGAACGCAGTTCACCTCTCATTTCTGGCAGCAATTGCATGAAGCTTTGGGCACGCATCTGAATTTCAGTTCAGCTTATCACCCGCAGACAGATGGCCAGACTGAAAGGACCAATCAAATTCTTGAAGACATGTTGAGAGCCTGTGCGTTGCAAGATCAGTCCGGATGGGATAAGAGATTGCCTTATGCAGAGTTTTCCTATAACAACAGTTACCAGGCCAGTTTGAAAATGTCACCGTTTCAGGCGCTCTACGAAAGGAGTTGCAGAACTCCGTTGCAATGGGATCAGCCTGGAGAGAAGCAAGTGTTTGGGCCAGACATTTTGCTTGAAGCCGAAGAGAACATCAAGATGGTTCGAGAGAATCTGAAGATAGCGCAATCAAGGCAGCGAAGCTATGCAGACACAAGAAGAAGAGAGCTGAGTTTCGAAGTCGGAGACTTTGTCTATCTGAAAGTGTCACCGATCAGAGGAGTCAGAAGGTTCGGAGTGAAGGGCAAGCTAGCGCCCCGCTACATTGGTCCGTACCAAATTCTCTCAAAGCGTGGAGAAGTGGCCTATCAGCTCAGTCTGCCGGAGAATTTGTCAGCTGTGCATGATGTCTTTCATGTGTCTCAGTTGAAGAAGTGCTTGCGTGTGCCAGAAGAGCAGTTGCCAGTGGAAGGTCTGGAAGTCCAGGAGGACTTGACCTATGTTGAGAAGCCAGCTCAGATCCTTGAGGTTGCAGATAGAGTCACCCGAAGGAAGACCATCAGAATGTGCAAAGTCAGATGGAGTCACCACTCTGAGGAAGAAGCAACCTGGGAGCGTGAAGATGATTTGATGGCCAAGTACCCAGAGCTCTTTGCTAGCCAGCCCTGAATCTCGAGGGCGAGATTCTTTTAAGGGGGATAGGTTTGTAACGCCCCGAATTTTTGCAGTTGAATTTTTTTTCTTTTCTTTACTCGCCAAAATTCGGGCGTTACCTTTTCCTTTTCTTTTTCCCTCGCTAAACCTTGACCTTTTCCAAAGTTTTAGCGGGATTCGGTTTGGATTTCCCGTGTAAGAAAAACTCTAAAAATACTTTATGTTGCTTGATGCACCATGCCGAACCTTGCATTTCTTTTGATTGCTTTGAAGGTGCAAACGCATTCATCTAGAAAGATCGGATTTCGAAAACAGGGAAATAATCTTTTCTTTTTTCTTTCTCTCTCTTTCTCTCTCCTCTCTTTTTCTCTCTCTCCCGCGCCGTGGGCCGACCCCGGCCGGCCCAGCCGCCCCTGGCGCCCCCTCTTGGGCCTTGGCAAGGCCCAGCCGCCCCCCCCTCCCTCCCCTTTTCCCCTAACCCTCTCCCTCTCCCTCTCATTTTCCCTCTCTCTCTCCCTAAGCCGCCGCCCCTACCCCTGCCCTAGCGCCGGCCGCTGCCCTCTGCCGGATCGGCCGCCCATCGCCGGTGAGGCCCCCCCTCCCTCCTCCCTCCTCCCTCCCTCCCCTCTCCCCTCCCCTTTCCCCCAGCCCGCCCGGCCACCCCTGGCCGCGCCCCAGCGCCCCTGGCCGCCCTGGCCGCGCCGCCCTAGCCCCTGGCCGGCCACGGCCGCCCCCAGCCGCGCCCGCCTGGCCGCTGGCCAGCCCCGGCCGCCCCCCAGCCGCGCCCGCCTGGCCGCCCGGCCAGCCCCGGCCGCGCCCGCGCCCAGCCCAGGGCCGGTTCAACCGCCCCTAGGGCCGGTTCAACCGCCCCCCCTCTGTTT
This sequence comes from Zea luxurians, assembly GCA_029449295.1. Taxonomy (NCBI): domain Eukaryota; kingdom Viridiplantae; phylum Streptophyta; class Magnoliopsida; order Poales; family Poaceae; genus Zea; species Zea luxurians. The sequence continues at coordinate 16,451,423 of JAOPSE010000027.1, read as the reverse complement.
TTTTTTTATTTTATTTTATTTACTTTCTGTGATCATAATTACTTTATTTTAGGTAGACTGATCACTGTTCATGCTATGGAAAATAGGAAGTTTAATTTAAAATTCCGTTATGCTGTTGATTCACGTAGTTAATTGTTTATCCCGTGCAATGTTGATCAACTAAAAATGATTAGGTTCCCATTAGTATATATGTATAACAGAATTCTTTTGTTAAGAATCAATTGTAACTAATCATTAGTGCATAAACTTTAAACCCCTGCGAGACCTTTTCCCGTTTCTTTCTAACCATAACAAATGCGATGTCGAATGTCATACTTGATGCATATTCACTTTATTTGTTCCCTTGAATGGTGTACTGTTCTTTTGTATTAAACATGTGGATGGATGTATGTATGTTTGCGCTCGCATAGAGAACGATCCGGTCGAAGAGCCCGAGGAATTCGCAGGAGAAGCCCCTGAGCAGCAGTCGGTTGGTGGAGGCAAGTGTCCTTTGACCTATCTTTGTCCTATTCATTCTTTAATTCACCTCCCGCATTACACATTTATACCTAAGGATTGACTAGCTTTTGTTATCCATATCCTTGTTTACCTATTTGGGTCGGATTATTACTGCTTAGTTTGATGCTATTGCTCAACTCTAATCAATGAACATGATGTGATTATCTATGATACGCTGTTTTCCCTTCTTATTTATGATCATACTTGTGGCATTTAAGGGGACTCGAGCGGTTTCTCGAGTGCCTCTCCGTAAGGACCTGTTCAATGGATGACCGCCCGGGAAAACAGTGCAACCATGAGGGTGGAATGGGACGCCCTTAGCTGAATAATTAGAGGAACCGGGGTGTAGTCCGCTTAGCCGTTGTGCCGTCAATGGGGCTCGGTGTATGCGGCTCGCTCTGCCAAGGTTGATTTGTCCCTTGGGGAGGAGTGCGGTACATTTAGGAAACCTAACGGGCGGCTACAGCCTCGGGGAATCTTTGTAAAGGCTTCGTAGTGAATCCCTAGCCATTCACCTTGGGAGTGAATAAGGGTCTTGCAAGCCCGGGCTAGAAAGGGAATCACGGCTTGTGGGTAAAGTGCGCAACCTCTGCAGAGTGTTATGAAACTGATATATCAGCCGTGCTCACGGTTATGAGCGGCCAAGGGAGCTCCAGAGATTAGTGATACTTGATCAGAGATATTTTGGTACAGGTGGCAATGATATTGATGGTTCTGACTATGATTATGGTATTGGTAAGTGGTATTCTTTCCGTTTGGAAAGGATACATTGGGCTAATAACTTGGGTTAATGTTAAAACCTGGCTTTCTACTAGTAAGTAATAACCTGACCAACTAAAAGCAACTGCTTGACTTATCCCCACATAAAGCTAGTCCACTACAACCAAACGGGATGCTTGCTGAGTATGTTGATGTGTACTCACCCTTGCTCTACACACCAAACCCCCCCCAGGTTGTCAGCATTGCAACCACTGCTCAGGAGAAGATGAAGCTGTGGAAGGAGACTTCCAGGAGTTTCAAGACTACGACGAGTTCTAGGTGTGGGTTAGCGGCAACCCCCAGTCGGCTGCCTGTGAAGGCCGTGTTATCTACGTTTCTTTTCCGCACTTTGATTTATTGTAAGAACTATATGGACGTCTCAGACGTATGATGTAATCGACTATTATTTCCCCTTTTAATACTATTTTGAGCACTGTGTGATGATGTCCATGTTATGTAACTGCTGTGTACGTGAATAACTGATCCTGGCACGTACATGGTTCGCATTCGGTTTGCCTTCTAAAAACCGGGTGTGACACCTGCTGCTGCTGCTGCTGCGGTGGCCTGATCACCCACCTCCCTTGCTGCTGCTGAGGTCCCCTGCTCTGTGAGTCAGACACAATCCTGAAGCGCTGTGGCTGAGACGAGGGTCCTGCCACAGGGGTCTTCCTCTTCTTCTCCGCCTGTCGAGCCAAGATGCAGTCCTCCTGGGAGATAGCCATGTTGACCAACTCATTGTAACTGTTGGCCCTGACGGTGTTGAGACGGTCACGGAGCTTGGTGCTGAGCCCCCTCCTGAACCTGTCTCGCTTCTTCTCATCCGTATCTGCATGATATCCAGCATACTGACACAAATCATTGAAGGCCTGGGCATACTGCAATACCGTCCTGCTGCCCTGAGTGAGTGCCAGAAACTCATTGAGCTTCCGGTCCATGATGCCAGCGGGAATATGATGCCCTCTGAAAGCGGCCTTGAACTCCCTCCACTCCACCTCTCTACCATCTGGCTGCATAGCAAGAAAATGGTCCCACCATGTCCTTGCGGGTCCGCGAAGCTGCTGGGTGGCGAACCTGACCTTGGTGACCTCTGAGCAAGCCCCATGGAGCAGTGGGAATTTGGATTCCACCACCCTCAACCACACATCTGCATCGAGTGGGTCCTCCGCCCTGGTAAACAGTGGTGGCTGAGTACTAAGGAACTCCTGGTAGGTAGCAGCGACGGGGTGACGCTGATGGTCTCCACCATAATGCTGAGGTGGTGGCTGACGCTGAGCTAGCTGTCTCAGGATCTCATTCTGCTGGGCCATGAGCTCCTGCAGAGTGGGAGGCGGTGTCGGTGGGGGAACGTGCTCATTCTGACCACGGCGCGCTCTCCCAGCCATCTGAAAAATCACATGGTTGCTCAATAACACATCTCCAAGCTTAAGGTTCGAACATGGCAGGGAAGTTAAAGCAATTTGATAGATTCCAAATAAAACAAAACAAAAACATAATACTTCCGTCCAAATTTAAATTACCATTAATCATCCCTGAACCTCCAAAAGAGTTTTAACACTGGTTACATCAAAGATCAAAAGACTCAACTCTACCCAGCCTAGTACCCTAAGGGTGCAAAAGCTAAGCTAGCGGCGAGGAGTCCAACTATCATCAACTTCTAGTTTTAGCCCGGCATCTAGTGAGCGAACGAGGCAACGCTGGACTCGGGGGAAGGTGGTCTCCCTGAGCCAGCGGTGTCTACACTGGAGGCAGGCTCATCTCCTCCCTCGATGTCAACGTCCTCGTCAGCCTCCTCATCATGGATCTCTTGGTGATGCATGTCCAGGTGCGCATTAGCCTCTGCTAGCTGCTGCTGGGTGTTGAGGAGCTGATCCTCGAGAACCTCGATGGTATTCTCCCTGGTGCCCACTAGCTCCTCCAACTCATGAATCTCGTCAGTCAGCTGCTCCACTTGTAAATCTTTCTCCACCAGCTCCTGGGATAAATCCACCACGAGCTCCTCCCTGTTGTCCAGGGTGATCTTGGTGGCCTCCAGCGATGCCATCAGGTGAGACATGGCCTCCCCACGCATCACTTGCAGACGATACAAAGCGTTCATGCATCGTACCGACAAGTGAGCGGTGTGGCCTGGGTAGAGAGCCCAGATGTCCTTGGCATGCTCCACCCGATCCCTCCACATCGGGTCGTCCTCCTTTTCCGCGGGGAACAACCCCATGGGGTGGGTAGCCAGCTCCAGGGGATGGAATCCACAGAAGGTAGTCAGTCCATGCAGAGCGATAGCCTCAATGGTGTCCTCAGTCCGGTATCCATAGGACTCAGAGTCCAGTGAACGCCAGCCTGGCTGCAGGGGATGAGGCTCTAAAGTCATCCTCACCCTACAGCGAGGCACTCGGTGCTTCTCGAACTGCTGCACCGCGTACTGAGGGGTGTCAAATATCCTGCCCCCTGAAGTACCTCCCACAAGATGCGGGGAAAACCCTCTCGTGCAAGTCCGTCAGTGTGGGTCAGTGCGTTTCCGTCATCGGAGGATCCGTGGGAAGCCATCTGTGCACGGTTAAGCGTAAGTAAAAGAAAAAGAATTACAAAAAGAACAAGAAAAATAAAACTCAGCCTGTCTCTAATTATAAGAAAAAGGCACTGGGGACCTAGTTGATTGTTGCCTTGTTTTTATGTTTCTTTTACTCCGTTATTCATTTGCTTAATTATGAATGCATGCATGCTCGCCCTGAACGACCTCTCCAAAAGATATAAGAGAATAGGGAAGGACTCCCATCCTTTAAAAAGTGGCCTATAGGGCCTAGTCACTTAGCCACCTAGCTACCCTTCTATTATCCTAAGGCTTCACGTCCTAGGTCTATCCGGCTCGTCCTAAAATCTATCCAACAGTGTTTCTATCAAATTTTACTTTAGAAAAGGGATAGCATTTATGTTTTATTGATTCCTCTGTGGTGGTACAAGCTCCGATACCAGCTGTGGCGGAACTGCCCGAATTATTCCAACTTAAGTGCCTAAGTCCCGCCTTAGAGGCTAGACCACACTTAAATGGGAATAACCCGTCAATCCCTCGGATTTAGTCCGACACGGCCACTGACAGGATCAAGTACCACAGTCTCACTCGATGGTGAGTCACAGAGCAAATACAATAAAGCATAAAACCATGCATGGAAGAGTATTAAATTATTACATCACCATTGTCACCATCGGAGTTTTTTTTTTTGCAAAAGTAACCATCATTGTTTTGAAGTGCAGCGGAAATAAACTAACGATAAATAAATGGAGAGATGGGGAAGCCTCTCCCATCACTCCTCATGCTCCTCCTCAGCCGAGGCAGGGTCCCACTCGATAGTCCAACCCGGTGGCAGGGTGGATGGCCAAGTCACTCCAGCAACCATGTCCTCCAGAGAACCTGTAAATCTATGCCACAAGCAAGGCTGAGTATACTAATACTCAGCTAGACTTACCCGGTGTGAGGAGTCTATACTCCTCTACCTCTAGACATGCAGCTGTTTGGCTGTGGGGTTCGGTTGCCAAAAGCACTAGCTGAGTTTCTAAATCAAGATTTTAACTTAATCAAAATTAAGTGTGACTTTCTTAAGGCTAAAAGTGTACTATCTATTCATACATAGTAGCAAGCATTTTTAGCAATCAACAGCTTGTATCATCCCAACACAGTTCTACTTATTACTCAATGTAGCAGCATGGATCAAGCAGTCTCATTAGCTGCGAGAAGCAGACGATTCGAATCGAGTTTTTATCCTTGCAAGGTAAACCTAAACACACGACATGTAGGGGCACTCCGTCCCCACACACATCAACCGTCCCCATCGATTCCCCGTCAGCAGATCAAGTCTCACCGCCTTGGCGTACAATGCCTCACTGACCCCGACTGGCCGTCGTGCAGTGACCGCACTTGTACCCACCATAACCGGAATGGGAGACTACGTCTCAGGTCGCGTGAGGGGGTATGTCCACTGCTAGGTTCAATCAGGTACTAGGCTTACCGATTTACCATATTTCTCGGTATGTGTTTAGTACGTTCAAACGCTTGACTCACGGTACCACACCTTAATCCTTAATCAACTTTTTATCCCGTGAACAACCAATCCCCATGGATTGTTGCCCACAATCAACCTCAATATGATAGGAAAGTGGATACAACCAATTCCTGACCTCGCGCGAGTGCTAGAAAAATCACTCGACTTCTACCGAGATCCTAATTAATAAAGCAGCTACTCGACTTAGCATACTAGTATTCATCTCAATAGGATTCCTGAGATCATGCAACTAAGGTTTCAACAATTCCTACACCTAAGTGCACAATCAATCCTACAATCATTAAGTGAAGTAAAATAGCATAAATAACAGGTTATGCATAAAACCGGGGCTTGCCTTCCAAAGCAGTGGCAGGCAGGTCCTCTGGTGCAGGCTCTGGTGCTGGGTCTGGGGCAACCTCCTGGGCAGCTCCTTGCTCCGGCACGAGGACGTACTCTCCGTCAGCAAGATTACAGTCTATCGAAATGCAATGAACATGTATGTCATGATTTGCAAGATTTAAAAACATTAAGCCACAGGAATTAAGTCAAGAATTAACTTAGGGTTCCTTGGCTACGTGGGTCTTCTAGTGGTATACATAGACTTATTATCTTTTAGGTTTAGGTTTTCTTTTAGGATAACATATTGGATTTGTATTGCCTTTATGGATTTCAGTGGACAATTTATAAAGGTCTTAGGAGGATATTAAATTCTATCATCCATTTTCCTTTCTTTAATTTCCATCTAGGGTTTCTAGTAGGGGTTTGAACTATGACAGTAGTTTAAAAATTTCCAAAAATTTTGTAAAAATCACAGTGGTTTGTTACTGGCTATTCTAGCTTGTTTTAAGAATTTGAGGTTTAAAGTACAAAAGCTAGCCCTTAAACAAAAATAACAATAGTTAGGCAAAATGGGCCACTTTACACTACAAGTCTTTTATTAAAGTGGGTTCTGACCTAAGGGTTATTTTTGTTGGCTTCTAGCAGTGATAAAAAGCTCTTGTACCAAAAATGGCAGAGAGCAACATGATGGTTAATTAATGATGGATTTTTAAAGTTGGGTGCAAAAAGGGTGCTTAGAACTAACTTGTCCTTTGAAAAATGTCAAACAACATATTTCAGATTTTTCCTAAGTTCTTTTTATCAAAACATTAGTTATCCTAAGGTTTGGGGAGGTTTCACCTTAGGGTTATTTTTGTAGGGTTTTTCTAAGTTATCCTTATTTTCTTCATTTAAAAGGTATCTTTCTTATCTTTTACTACAACAGGGTATGATATATTTTTCCAGTGAACTACATTGACTAAGTATCTCAACAAAAATAGGAGTGCCCTCTGGTGCATTATTTATGTCACTTTTTCTATTTTTCTTAAACTCAAGCATATTATGGAATAAGGGGCAAAAACTATCTTAATTTAGTGGACAGAGGGGTTTAACATTTTTAACTAGGTCAGTTAGTAGATATAAACTTCTCCAAATTTTTCTAACCTTAGTTAAATAGTACAACTATTTTTCTTGCTATTATTAAGCTTTTGGCCAAAACAAAAATTAAATCAGAACCTTATATTTTTCTCTAGTACTTATGGGGTTTTATATTTTTCTTAGACAGGTTATATTATTTAGAGTCTGGCAAAATTGGTTTGACCAAATTTGAGTAAACCAAACAGAAGTTATGGGTTTTTAAAGTTTCTGTTTGAATTTAAATCAGGTTTTAATAAAGGTTTCCTGAAAAAGCAGTTTGCGCCGAGGTCCCTGGGTTTAAACCGATTCAAACCTCGCAGATTTACCCTCGGGCCACTATTCATTTGAGTCTCTGGCTTTTCACTTAACCCCCTGGATTCCTCTCCCTCTCACCCGCAGTCCTTCCCTCACTGAAACAGTAGCCGCGGGAAGGGAAAGGGTGGCGCGGCTTACCGGCGGCGAGGGAGGTCCGGCGAGGTGGTCAGCGATGTTCAGGAGGTCGCGGCGGTCACGTCGATGTGCGGGTCGGCGTCAGAGGTGGTCGGAGCTCCCCTGGCCACGGACACAGGCGGCGGGGATCGTCGGCGACGCCTGCTCCGGCCAAACCAAGGCGGTAGAGTTCAATTAATGGGCACGAGGAGCTTCACGGGATGACACAGAGGCCATGCGTGCATCGAATCGGAAAATGGTGAAGGGGTTTACCCGGTCCACGTGCGCCGGCGAGTTCTTGAACTCCGGCGAGCGCGGTTTGGCTACTCCGGTGACGCGGGCCCTCGGGTTAAGCTTGAACAAGGCTCACGGCTTCACCAGGAAGCTAACTGGGGGCTTGGATCGAACGGAGGGGGGACGGGAGAGGGGTTGGCCACGGCGGTTGCACTCGGGCGGCACTGGCGGGTCGCGGGGAGGTCGCCGGAGGCAAAGGCTGGCTCGGGCGAGTCCGGCGAGGCACGGAGGAGGCAATGGGGAAGGCAACCGAGCACTGGGGTGGGTTTTATAGGCACGGACGCGGCCGGGGCGCCGGCTTGGCTCGGGCGCGGCGCGGGGCGCGCGCGGGCGTGCTCTGGCGCGGCAGAACGCGTCGAACACGTGGCGGTTTGTTTCTTCCAGTGTTCAAACGTCGACAGAGGTCGCAAACGTGCGAATCTTTGCAAAGGTTCGGCGCAGACCTCTTCCTGGCACCTAGGGCTGTCACTCAACTGTGAGAAGTCGGGGCAGATATGGCCTAGGGAGGGAGATCTTTAGATGCCAAAACAGGTGTGTCTCACAGGGCACTTCGCGACAAAAGCCATGCCATGGCATGTCAAACGTCCGAGTCTCGGGCTGAACTTTTTCCAGTGGGTGCCCCAGGTGGTATGCCACGTTTTTGGTATAGATCACAAGTGGATTTGATGCCATCTTCAAGGTGAACACGGCTGATCCTTTAACTAGGGTCAAATATGGACTTAGAGAGGAATAGAGAGCTCTAGCTCTCTCTCCACTTAATGATTTGATTTGGGGTTTTACCAGGGGCCTTTTTGCAATAATTCCCTCCCCTAATTGTTGTTTACAAGGTCACTTAAGGTTTGGGTAAAAGTTACTCATGTTTTGCACACTTGCTCACTCTCTTTTCCCCTCTTATCTAGGGTTTTGGGAGATAGGGTCTAAGAGAGGTCTAGGGTTCTTCTCCCCTCTCATCCAAGAGAGTAAGTGTGCAAGGATTAGAGTAATGCTTTTGGTTACTCACCATCCTTGGTTAACCTCTAGCTTTCCAAGGCCCTTATGCTTTTTATTCATTAAGTTCTTCCACAGGTGCTCATACCCTTTAATAGCAAGGTGAGCTCTAGCCAAGGTAACACCTGGGGTGTTACATAACTAGTGGGAGATGAACTTATCGGTGAGGTGGATTCATCGCTTGGTGTCCATCTTTCTTGTTCTTCTCCCTTGGACAAGTTAGTACCACCAGCAATAGAGGGAGCAGAAGCAGTGCATATGGACTTAAAAAATTTGACTTAATTTTAATCCATAGATCATGAGCATCAACAAATAAGTCATTATCATTACTCATGATGGTAAAATAAGCACCTCTAGAAAGAGAGTCAACTAAGATGTTGCAAGAATGGTGATTGAGAGATAAACATCTTAGTTCAACCTTAGAAGGATTTTTACAAATATCAGAGGGAAAATACTTCTACTAAAAATTTGTCTTAAATCAGGATCAATATGCATGAAAGCATTATAAATAGAGATATACCAAGATTTATAATTAGAACCATTGCCTAAAAGAAGTTCTAGAGTTACCTCTTGTGACGACATCGTCATCTCCGGACGGCTAAGCCCACACTAGAGAGGCGTAGCTTCGATACCAATTGAAAGTTCCTAATGCCTGGGAACAGGATCTGGATGTCACCTAGAGGGGGTGAATAGGAGAATAATAATTATCACTATAAACTTAAAACCTTAATCTACGCGAAGACTGGATCACAGCAGAATGAAGATTGCTTCGAGTAGGCGGCAGTAGAAATGAAGTTTCTGTATCAAAGATTCCTGCACTTCACAAATAACTTATACCACAGATAAGAGTATATGAAGTGCACACCATACTAAAGCAATATACAAAGAACAGAAATAGAGACAAGACAAGAGTCACAGCACAGAACACGCAGGACACAAGGATTTATACCGAGGTTCAGCCAAGCCTGAAATGCTTGTCTAGTCCTCGTTGGAGTTAGCCACACCTTGGCTTGGAGTATCTTACTCCATCCTCTGATGTGCTCAAATCTATCAATGTGATAAATAGAGCCTTCCAATATGTTGATGGTTGTTACAACGTTGCCGCGGCTGCTTACAACCTTCTTGATAGCACTTCAGGAGAGTAACAGTGCTCAAGATCTTGATCTTGCTCTCAGCAGCACTTCCCCTCTCTCTAAAGGCTAATAACTGTGCCTCTACACAACTTAGAGAGAAATACACAAGAGAGGGAGAGCAAAATGATTTGCAAAGAGTCTACAAAGTGTTGCTGCACTTGGAAGTCTTCCACACATATAGATGGACGCCTAGGGGGTGTTTTTATAGCCCCCAAGGGAGCCCCTAGTCGTTGGTTCTTCAAATGGGAACCATTCAGCCTTCCCTGTCTGTGTGTGCACCGGACTGTCATGTGCTCACCGGACAGTGAGTAGTAGCTGATTTCCTTACTTTCCTGGCAAAGCCGGCCGTTGCCACCTTCGGCCACTTGGCACACCTGACAGTACGGTGGCGCACCGGACAGTCCGGTGTGACTTGATGACCGTTGGCTTGGCTGACGTGGCCGACGCTGATTGCGCGGTCGACCATTGGTAATGCGTGCGGTTGGCGCACCAGACAGTCTAGTGCACACTGGACATTCTTGTGATTTATAGTCGCAGCGCCCCAACAGCTTCCCGAGAGCGGCCTGTTTGTCGGGTGCGCCAGCTTGGGCACTGGACACTGTCCGGTGCTCCAGACTGGTGCAACTTTTTTACTCCAATTTGTCTTCTTTTGGGATGATCCCTAGCACTTAGACACACACAGTTAGCCACTAAAACAATTGACTAAGTCTTGGGATCAAACCTCTACATTCCAGGATTTCTAATCTACTTTAGACAGAGCTTCAAAACCATCAAGTCAACTTGACTTGATCTAGATTAATACACATAAGCTCCAACACCTTGCAAAGGTCACATAGAACATATCCAAACATAGGAACATCCCAAACTAAAGGTCAAAGTAAACTTAGCTCTTTTGGACTACTTCCAGTTCTGGTTTTGACACTGCTCCTCCTTTAGTGACCTTGTTCACTTCTCAAGCTTGATTGTCACACCCGGTTTTGGAAGGTAAATCGAATGCGAACCATGTACGTGCCAGGATCAGAAATTCACGTACACAGCGATTACATAAATGACTCATTATAGCACAATGCTTCAAATTACAATAAAGAGTAAGTAATGATATTAACGACTAGAGTCATTTACATAATATAAATCAAAGTACATAGAATCGAAACGTAGCCAACGTAAATAAACCCACCACAGGCAGCTGACTGGGGAGGTCGCTAGCCTAATCCTCGAACTCGTCGAAGTCCTGAAACTCCTGGAGAATCCGCCTCGACACCTTCTTTACCTAAGCATAGATTGCACCAAAGACAACCTGGTGTTTTGTGAAAGCAAGGGTGAGTACACATCAACGTACTCAGCAAATGTCCCGTTTGGCTGAAGTGGACTAGCTTTATGTGGAGTTAGGATCAAGCAGTTGCTTTTAGTTGGTCAGGTAATCATTACTAGTATAGAGCCAGGTTTTAGCATTAACCCAAGTTGTTACCCCAAAAGTACTCTTTCCAAACGGAAAGAATACCAGAAACCATAATCATAATCATCATTATCCTCATCAATACCTGTAAACAAAGTATCTCTGATCAATGTGTCTCTAATCAATGGAGCTCCCTTGGCCGCTCATAACCGTGAGCACGGCTGATATATCAGTTTCATAACACTCTGTAGAGGTTGCACACTTTACCCATGAGCCGTGATTCCCTTTCTGCCCGAGGATCACGACTCCCCATTGATCACTTCCAAGGTGAACTGGCAGGGTCTCACTACGTGGCTTTTCCCTAGGGTCCTCACTATGCGAATGTTGGAAATGACCATCGCATAGAGACCATCTGGCCTACAAAACCTATACCTCTGCCCTCAGAAAAAAGCCGTGGGACAATGCCCGTACCCAGATCCCTGAGCGAGGATACATGAGCCATAACAGATGCCTCCATTACCCAATGACCAAAACGAGCACCCAACATAAGATTTTCCTAATTACTTGGCCAAGGGCATCCCATACCACCCTCATGGTTGCACTGTTTTCCTGGGCGGTCATCCAACGAAACAGTCCTTACGGAGAGGCACTCGAGAAACCGCTCGAGTCCCCTTAAAGTATCACCAGTCCAACATCATAATCATAATGACGACATCGTATCATAAGTGTTCACATCATGTTCATTGATTAAAGTAAAGCAATAGCATGAAGCTAACCATAGTAACCCAAAAGGTAATCAAGGACAAGGTAAATACAAAGCTAGTCAATCCTTAGGTTGATCATGGTATGTGGGTTGGTGAATTATAAAGTAAATGTGACATAATAGGTCAGAGGAGTTGCTGAAGCTTGATCTTCGATCCCTTGAAGCTCGAAAACGGATCGCAATCTATTCGCGACGCATAGCGAATATAAACAGGCACAAACAAACAAACATATATATAAGAACATTACACCATACAAGATAAAACATTATAAAAATGTGTAGTATAAAATATAGCTCGCTTCTAAGGTCACATGAGGAAAAGAGACGTTGAACTCGAAGCTACGATCAAGAAGTTAACGGGTTTACGCTAAACAAATATTAACTACAACATTTAATTCAACATTATCAAATAAAAATAATATCTACCATTTAGTTTCGATTAATCTGCTATACTAACAGCTGTCAGTAAACTAAGTATTTTAATTAACAAGAGAGATTGTAGGCGAGACGAATTTACGACACATGAAATAGCACGACAGCGTGCAGAACGACACGCGGACACGCACAGCATGTGCGAATGCGCGGCAAAGCACACTACACGCAAAACGACGCATGCGTCACGCGCGAATGACGCGTGGCGACACGCGACAAGGTGCACGACGTGCAAAACCATGTGCGGATGATACACGGCCACACACGACTTAGCATGCAGATGACGCACGAAACAGTGCATGCGACCAGCGCGAACAACGTGCGAACCAGCACGCCACCACGTGCGGTACAACACGTGCGACAGGCGAGAAATACTATATAGAGAATGTGTTTATACTAAACAAATATTAGTTCAAAAACATTCAAGTAGGCATAATTATATTAACATGTATATATAAAGTGCATCTAAAACTATAAATAAGTTCAATTAGATTGCTACTTCAATAACTGTCAGGTAAATAGATGACCAATTAATTAATATTAGAATGTACATGATGATAAATTAATGTTACCTAATACGTCGTTAATATAGCTTTACGAAGCTAACACAAAAGAAATAAGTCGAAATGGATTTTCAACACAAATATATTGGATATTTAATGGTTCGCGGAATTTAAACGATGTGGCACACGACAGCGCGCGCAAACCGCATGTGAACAACAACAACGTCACATGCGGATAGCACAAGCGGTCCGCGCAACAACTCATGGGTAGTGCGCGGGCTACAGTGCAAGGCGCGAAATCGCAAATGCTACAGCGAGGTGATGACGTGCGCGAACAACACGACAAGCGGAAAATCATTAACAGATGTCGTGTTTAGAATGAACACATGTTAAACAAATATAAACATTTAAATTGACATAAATCATGTTAACGTCCATTTACACTTGCGCAAATTAAAACTATACATTAGTTTTAATTAGATCACTACTTTAATAGCCATCAGATAAACAAATAATTAATTAATTAGTTAAAACACGCGTCACGATAAAATAATATTATTAACTCGCAGGTGACGTTATTATGAAGCTAATGCAAATTGAACGAAGGGAATCGGATTTACAACGCAACATATATTAATTATTTAGTACTTCACGGATTTTAAGCGACATGGCTAATTATGATTGGCTAGAGGCTGGCCACACAAATGGTCACACGAAACACAACCATAGAAGATCCCAAGCTTAGGATCACATGTGGCTAGCTTCTTCTTCCCGGAAACAAGTCAACGACGGAGCGGTTCCATCTCCAAACGTGGACGCACGCACGGGATCGACCATGGGGGACGGAACGCGCAGGAGGGGGGAACCTGCGCGTGGGGTTGGCTGTTGAGCTGCTTGCGCAGTGCGGGGCTGCGAGGGACCACACGCGGGGCTGCTGGCCGCTCGGCTAGCTGGGTGTTGCACAGCAGCGACAGCAGGTGCACCGGGCGGGAACACACAGCCATGGGGTTGGACGCTAGCGCCGGCTAGGGAAGTGTGGACGACAAGGAGCAGGCGCAGGTCGACGACCGCGATGGTGAGCAGGGGAGGATGAGCGTCAGGCGCTGGGGCATGGGAGGAAGAAGGGAAAAGGGTACTTGCTCATTGTGACCGTCGACGGCGGGTGAGCACGGCGAGGATGGACTCCGGTGCGGCGGTTTCGACGGTGAGCTCCGAACGCTCGTTGGGGATGGCAAGGTGAGGACTAGGCGGCGGTTTTGTTGGAATTGGGTGCTGGCGATTGGGGAAATGAAGGAGGAAAAGGAGAGGATGTGCAGACGCTCGGATATGAGAGCGTGGGCTTGGACGTCGGGTTTCTCGGCGTCGTGGGCGAGTGTCGCAACACGTAGAGTGGAGAGAAAGCAGTTGGGAAGAGGAACAGGAGGTGGGCGCAGTAGCGGGTGGGGCCCACGCTGGCCTGGCGGGCACGATTATGCAGATTATGCGCAGCAGCGCAGGAGAGAAAATAGAAAGTGGGACCCATATGGTAGTTCTTTCCTCTATTTTCTCAACCGCACAAGACGCACCAACGCAGGGAAAAAAATTTGCATGCGGCCATGCGCGGGATTGGCGATGGGGAATAGGAAAAAAGCATGTGCACATATATAAATATATATATATCGATGAGGGGTGTGGCAAGGCAGTTGAGTCCACGACAGGTGGAAGTTATGCGACAAAGTGAGGCGAAACGTGGTGATTGTGCCTGCCGAGGGATAGATGGGGTAGACATAAGCAACACGACGTTTGCGAGGAGAGAAGGTTTGGCAATCTCGCGAAAATGACACAAGATCTGGATCAGGCTCGATGAGAAGAAGATATATATAAGTTTCCAAAATTTTATAGTTTTTTTTTGCAAATACTAAATTTTAGGTATTTAATTAATATTAGAAAAACTGAAATTCATATTTAATACTCGAAGAAACATTCCAAAGATTCCAAAAACTATTGGGAACATCCTCGAGGTATTTTAATCTGTCACAATAACATTTTACACTCATAAACACTATGCATCAGCATGAATGCAACAATCAAAATTCCTCTAAGATTTTATTTTACTAGGCTTACGCCTAGACATAAAAACAAAATAACTCTTCACTATTTAGGAAAAAGAAAAGAAAAGCAAGGAAATGAGAGGGTAACTGTAACACCCCAGGATCCACAAACATCCCGGAATGCCACTGAACTACACTTCTGACATCCATATATAAAATTTCGGCAGCATCTCGTTTGCAAAATTGCATAAATGAGGGGGCAACAGTGTATAAACATATCTCATGACAAAAAACATACTAAGTATTATTAATTGTCTAGCAAAGGGAAGTTAAACATACGACATGAACTGAATTAACCAGTGCGCACGACTAGTTAAAAAAACAAACATCCTTTGACAACAAGTTTCTAATTAAATCATGGCTACGCCTGGGCAGCGTTATTATGAGAGTGAAAGTGGACGTGCTGCTACTCCCCTCATTCCCAACATGTATCAAGTACCTGCATTGAATAATGCAAGAGTGAGATGACACATCTCAGCAAGTAAAATAATAACAAACTGTTTAACCACATAAGAACATTGTTTTACGACCACTTAATTTCATAACCTTCTTATTACGAAGGTGCAGCATGAATACAACGTACAACACGCCTAGTTATCACACCTCGCAGGTAGAAACCACAATAGTAACATAGTAATGTCACACTTCATATATACCTCATGAGTGCAAATGTCTGCAAATGCAAGGATGACTTCTGCCTTCATACCTCCAAGGATATGAAGCCGCATCGTACCCCTCCTCAGGCAACGTACGATGCTAAAAGTGTACCGGTACAGTCGGACCATAAGATCACGATATAACTTCAACATGCAAGATGGATGATGCGATGTGCATGACATGCCTACAACACTTCATATAACGTGATTCAAAAAGATACTTCAACTTCATCCAAGATGGGAATCAACCACATATATCATTCCCAAATCATGATCATCCGCAATATTAGACAATTGAGAATTAATACTTTCGAACAAATAAACTTCATCATAGAATTCAATGATTAACACATTTAATACTTATGCATACTCAATGATAAGGCATAGGATGCAAACCAAACGGTAGCAACCACCACTGTATTTACTTGCCTTCACCGAGAATTTGGAATGGAACTAAGTACGATCCGGAAGTCCACCACCTGTTTTTGACACACACACCTTAGTGTACAAATCAACATAACAAACGCTAATAAACAACGCCGCACCTACGCACAATTCCAACCCGTCGCGAGCGACAACCCTCCCCATCACCACCAAACTGCAGCGGCGCTCCTTGATAATTTCATAACTTTAAAATTATAACAACAGTTATATCAATCAAAAACTCCGGAAGCATTTACATAAAATTCCCCACAAGTTTTATATTCAAATGATAATTAATTCCAAACCCTAATTAACTCAAACCAGTCCACAAGATAAGCCCTGCAATCTGTTTTTGGACAGCAGCATACCCGGATTCAAACAGCGATATCCCCTAAAATATAACTCTGAATCAAGCGCATAAGTACTTGTTGGAAAGGTATGACCAATCTCTACATGATTATCATACTGATTATCACTAATTACCCACTAAAAATCCCCAGAAACTGCTAATACTACTGCTGTTCGCCCACCTGCAAATCTGTTTTTTTGGACAGCAACATACCCGGATTCAAACAGCGATATCTCCTAAAATATAACTCCGAATCGAGCGCATAAGTACTCGTTGGAAAGGTATGATAAAGCTCTACATGATTCTCCCATTGATTCCCACTAATTACCCACGAAAAATTCCCAGAATCTGCTAGAACTACTGCTGTTCGCCCACCCACAAAATTTCTGGACAGCACCTCTACCAATTCGCATACGTAAACATCTAATCGATTGAATTGCAGCACAAATAAACAAGAGTTAATCACAAAATCACCTTGACTTCTCCTCCTTTCCTCCCTACTTCTTCCTTCCACCAAATTCCAATTGGAGATTTGCACCCACGCGACGTAGATCAAGCGGGAGGGCTGCACCTTGGAGAGGAGGAGATTGTGGGGCGGCTAGGGTTTGTGGGATGGTGGCTGCAAGAGTTTGAGGGAGGAGGAGATGAGAGGGGGGCGGCTGCACAAAGGCTAGAGAGGGGGGCGACTGCACAAGGGGGAGGGGATTAGAGGGAGGGCGGCTAGGGTGAGGGGGGCTAGTGGGCCGGATCGAGTTTCATGGCCCAACTCGCTCACACCACAACTCCTGATCCCAGCGCATGAGTCAAACAAAAAATTATACTGTTTTACTGGTGAATGCTTCCGAAAAGTTCCAAACCCCTGTAGCACAGGACCCAGAAGAGAAAACAAAGAAAAAAAGAATAATCTTCAATTTCTCTTCTTTTTTTTGAAAATTGGGTATCACACTCTACCCCCCTTAAAAAGAATTCAACCTCGAATTCTGACGCTTCTATCAGAACGACAAAAGAAAGATTAATGAATCAACAAAAATCACACGTAACGAAAAGTTCAGGTACTTCTGCCGCATCAGCTCCTCAAGCTCCTAGATTCTAAGATAAGCAGCAGACGACACTCTAGAGTCTGGTCTTGCTACACGGGAATCGGCTCTAGCTCGATTTGATGGTCTGAATTCCTCAAATACTTCCTCAACATAAAGACATGGAATACATGGTGTACTCTGATCATAGATTCCGACAATTGCATGTGCTAAGCCCAGCTGCCAACTCGGCTAAGATAGTAGACAGTCCTATATACCTCGGACAAAGCTTTCCTGACACCAAATCAACATTGACATATGCAAGTACTTCAAGGAATGTATATATGAATGCAATGCATATAGTGTTCCTATAGCCTAAACCAAACATAGCCAAACAAGAGCAACTTCAAGAGAGCAACTTAATGCTTGCATATTTCTGGACAGCAGCACAGCGGTTAATTGTTTTGCTCATAACTCACAAAATATGCATCCAAAAATAGTAGACTAGGACTTTATGGAAATCTTATAAAGTCCACTATACCCTTGGTATTATTATCACAACAAGATTTGACACTTAGAAAGGTCAAACAATGCTATACGTAAATCCTGTCTAGACATGGACAGAATTCAACTACTCAATTCAAAAAAATCCCTAATTGGAGTCTCAGTCATCCAACTCAGGTGCTCCTAGACTTTTTACAAATCTAATAGAATTGTCTATAATTCATTTATAACATATCAAGTTAATTCAATGCATATCAAGGTCAAAAGACATGAGAAAGGCTCTGCTGTCCAAATTTGGACAGATTCAGAGACCACACTTAAAACAGCTGTAACTTAACTTATAGATCTCCAAAAAAGGTGATCCAAAATTTGTTGAAAATATTAAGAAAAGTAATACAACTTATTTATAATTTATAAGAACTTATTCGAAGTTTAAATTGGGCAAACAAGGTCAGTTTCGAAGTCTGTATAGAATCTGGACAGATTCCAAGACTGGACTTGAGAAAATCATAACTCCCAAACTACTAGACCTATGGTCATGAAATTTTTACACAAGTAATATAAAGAAGTTGGCTACAACTTTTATATATAACATCTCTACAGAAAAGATGGTTTACTTCATTGAACTAGCTGCATAACTAAAACTGGTCATGCAGTCCCAACAACAAGCAATAGATTTTATCAGGTTCATTACTCTTCTAAGATTAAGCGTTCATCGAAAGACTAATAACTTTAGGTTCTTAATTACGAGACACTTAGAATAAATATAAGTATAGAAGCAATATGATAACTTTTTAAATCATTTAAGCCTAATCTCACATCATGCAAACAAGAATCAATTTAAGCATGTTATGCCTGCCCACATATTCATCCAAGCACATTCTATACATTATATCATAACTCCCTGCAGCTAACAAAATTTTGCAAATATAAACTCATTGAAAAGATTATAACATTCCCTAAAACTTTTATTATAATGAGTGTCTCGAAATTGGTTTCCAAACCGATAAAACAATGCAACACTTTTGTTGCAAAACTGATAGGATTGAAACAATGAACAACTAAAATTCAAAAACCTATAACTCCTGCTATACTCAACTTAAACTACAACGAACACGCGTTGGAAAAGTTTTGAAAATTGTCCACGACTTTTGCAATAAAGTTGCACCCAAATTTATCTTTATAGCCCTCAACTCTGCATGGCCTACAGCTAAACTCAGCCTCAGATACTGCACATTAGAGATTCGACTTATATCCGGACAACCACCTCTCCCAATCTATTTAACAGACAATCACAAGTAAATACCCATTTAAAAGGTACTGAAAAGAACTAAAAGTTTTGCTTAAAGAGAATTCCCAAATTTGGGCTCTGAAACTATCAAAACGCGGTCGATTTATTGGTGATCATAACGACACCTAAAGTTCAGACACAATGGTGCAACAACTTCAGAGCAGCCTAACTCCAATTATATGCAATGAGAATTACAAACCAATACTCTTTGGAAAGATCATGAAATTACTAAAACTTTCATAATCCAACAAAGACCAAATTATACCGTCTTCAATGTCTACTCTTCCATACAAAATTAAAGACTCATTCTACCAGAGACACCAACAAGGATGTTTTAGGAAACCCATAACTCTTAAATGTTCAGACCAAACATGGTGATTAAGCATCCTATGGAAAGATGAAGAAACATACTACAAAACATTCTAGATAAGTGAAGCCTGATTCAGCCTCCAACTAATTTAAAATGCCTCCCGAAACCAAACAACACATTAACAACAATAAAAAAACAATATAAAATGAAACCCAAGGCATTGGCAGGTGCAATCAACACTAGGATTTTCCACTACCAAATTGGGATGCAACTCCACAAAGTCTTTAAATAACACTCTACCAAATAGGTTAGAACACTAAGCACAACAATCAATGAATTCAACAACCTCGTTTGTTAATGCCACTAGGGTCAAACATCCATGTATCGATAATGTATGAAACACCTGATATACCCGTCTCAAGCACTATAAAACATGGTTGTTGTTACACAAGAATCCAACTACTAGAAATCTCCAAATCTATTCTGTTGACGTGAAGCAAATGGTGCTCATGCCATATAACGTTTTTTCTCCTCTCAAAAGAGATAAAATGTGCAACACTCATAAAGCAATGGAGGGATAACAACAAGAAAAACTAATGTTCTTCTTGATACAGACTCATGCAAAAGCTTCATAAATATTACTTTCAACACTAAAATAATAACACGATACAATGCTCAACAAGAGTAATTGGACTTCAATAAGACAATCCACCTAACCAAACTACCTTGATTAACCTCACATACAACAATACCTCCTATTATTGCACTTGAACAATTTGGACCTCGTGATGTCATAGGATGAATTCAAAGTAGTAGACATACATGATCTATCAAACCATCATTCATATGAAAAAAAATCTCCATCTGATGCAACAACCACATCATTATAGAGATAGATGACTAACAAACATAAGCAACTTCCAGTTAAGCATTGACTTTGTTTAAGATAAAGTGGTCCAAATAATAATTCAACAAGCATGCATAGAGAACTGATCATAAAAAAATAAAACTACCATATATCGTCGGCGATTAAAAAAATATAAAACGGGTTGTCCATATCGTCCACATGACTAGCCTCCAACAAATAAAAATTATGCATAACCTTTATGGCTATAGAAACAAACCATAGAAGGAAAACATGCATGCCTCTTCGACTATAATATAGACATAAAATCCACTTGAAATCACCCTATTTATTGTTAAAGATAAGGTTGCACACAATAAGAAAACCTATCATGTAAACATGGTTGAACTTATCTATCCATATCCTCTTACAAATTCACTTGAGTTCTACCAGTCTCAAGATTTCATAGACAGTACAACATTGCCTTTGCTCTATGGAGACAAACCTATTGTACTCTAAGATCAAGTTGGCAAGTAGCCATATTAGCCCAAAGGGGTGAGGCACAAAGCATTGCATCCATGGAAATATTACATTGATAAGTTGGGTTGTAACCCAACATTCAATCAGACTCAACAACATGATAAAACTACATTATATAGTGTTTTCACACCACACCAAGCCAGATTCGACCCACTATACACAAACTCAATATACAATCGGTCCTACAAGTACTAGAACCCAAAAATAATCCATTAAAAAACATCCATAGTCAAGCATATAGAAATATATGATAGTAATAGCTCAGAGATTTGAAAAAACATCGCATAAAAAACATCATGACGATATGTATACAAAACAATTACATTAGTAGCTTCACTTGCATAATAACTTCAACAACAACCACGTCAAGAAACCAATATTAAATACAAGTAACATATCATATCAAGCATTAAGTCGTTAACGACATATCCCATCAAACCATAAAGGGTTTTGGAGTAAGGGAATTCTAGTCATCTATACAATAAAATACTAATATGAAAGATATACGAACCCATACCCTTCCTATATGTGCAAGTGTGTCAAATTTATCTTCAAATTGCGTAGAATCTAAAGCCTATCCTTTGATACCAACTGTAACACCCCAGGATCCACAAACACCCCGGAATGCCACTGAACTACACTTCTGACATTCGTATATAAAATTTCGGCAGCATCTCGTTTGCAAAATTGCATAAATGAGGGGGCAACAGTGTATAAACATATATCAAGACAAAAAACATACTAAGTATTATTAATCGGCTAGCAAAGGGAAGTTAAATATACGACATGAACTGAATTAACCAGTGCGCACGACTAGTTAAAAAAACAAACATCCTTTGACAACAAGTTTCTAATTAAATCATGGCTGCGCTTGGGCAGCGTTATTATGAGAGTGAAAGTGGACGTGCTGCTACTCCCCTCATTCCCAACATGTATCAAGTACCTGCATTGAGTAATGCAAGAGTGAGATGACACATCTCAGCAAGTAAAATAATAACAAACTGTTTAACCACATAAGAACATTGTTTTACCACCACTTAATTTCACAACCTTCTTATTACGAAGGTGCAACATGAATACAACGTACGGCACGCCTAGTTACCACACCTCGCAGGTAGAAACCACAATAGTAATATAGTAATGTCACACTTCATATATACATCATGAGTGCAAATGTCTGCAAATGCAAGGATGACTTCTGCCTTCATACCTCTTATGGATATGAAGCCACATCGTACCCCTCCTCGGGCAACGTACGATGCTAAAAGTGTACCGGTACGGTCGGACCATAAGATCACGACATAACTTCAACATGCAAGATGGATGATGCGATGTGCATGACATGCCTACAACACTTCATATAACGTGATTCAAAAAGATACTTCAACTTCATCCAAGATGGGAATCAACCACATATATCATTCCCAAATCATGATCATCCGCAATATTAGACAATTGAGAATTAATACTTTCGAACAAATGAACTTCATCATAGAATTCAATGATTAACACATTTAATACTTATGCATACACAATGACAACGCATAGGATGCAAACCAAACGGTAGCAACCACCACTGTATTTACTTGCCTTCACCGGGAATTTGGAATTGTACTAAGTACGATCCGGAAGTCCATCACATGTTTTTGACACACACTTTAGTGTACAAATCAACATAACAAACGCTAATAAACAACGCCGCACCTACGCACAATTCCAACCCATCGCGAGCGAAAACTCTCCCCATCACCACCAAACTGCAGCGACGCTGCTTGATAATTTCATAATTTTAAAATTATAACAGAAGTGATATCAATCAAAAACTCCAGAAGCATTTACATAAAATTCCCCACAAATTTTATACTCAAATGATAACTAAATTCCAACCCCTAATTAGCCCAAAACGGTCCACAAGATAAACCCTGCAATCTGTTTTTGGACAGCAGCATACCTGGATTCAAACATTGATATCCCCTAAAATATAACACCGAATCGAGCGCATAAGTACTCGTTGGAAAGGTATGACAAAGCTCTACATGATTATCATACTGATTATCACTAATTACCCACGAAAAATCCCCAGAAACTGCTAATACTACTGCTGTTCGCCCACCTGCAAATCTGTTTTTTTTGGACAGCAACATACCCGGATTCAAACAGCGATATCTCCTAAAATATAACTCCGAATCGAGCACATAAGTACTCGTTGGAAAGGTATGACAAAGCTCTACATGATTCTCCCATTGATTCCCACTAATTACCCACGAAAAATTCCCAGAATCTGCTAGAACTACTGCTGTTCGCCCACCCACAAAATTTCTGGACAGCACCTCTACCAATTCGCATACGTAAACATCTAATCGATTGAATTGCAGCATAAATAAACAAGAGTTAATCACAAAATCACCTTGACTTCTCCCCCTTTCCTCCCTCCTTCCTTCCACCAAATTCCAATTGGAGATTTGCACCCACGCGACGTAGATCAAGCGGGAGGGCTGCACCTAGGAGAGGAGGAGATGGGGGGCGGCTAGGGTTTGTGGGATGGTGGCTGCACGAGTTTGAGAGAGGAAGAGATGAGAGGGGGGCGGCTGCACAAGGGGGAGGGGATTAGAGGGAGGGCGGCTAGAGTTAGGGGGGCTAGTGGGCCGGATCGAGTTTCACGGCCCAACTCGCTCACACCACAGCTCCTGATCCCAATGCATGAGTCTAACCAAAAATTCTACTGTTTTACTGGTGAATGCTTCCCAAAAATTCCAAACCCCTGTAGCACAGGACCCGGAAGAGAAAACAAAGAAAAAAAAGAATAATCTTCAATTTCTCTTCTTTTTTTGAAAATTGGGTATCACAGTAACACCTGAATTTGGTGAATATTAGAAAAGAAATTTTATACCCCAAATTCAGGGTGTTACATTGATATTTAGTCTTATGACTTACACCACATAACTGTAGATGTTACCTCAACGGTTGTAAGTCATGTCCTTATGTAGTGATCCTTGATGCACCATAACTCTTCTTAACTCGATCAACCTTTACTTTGCAAGTCTTCTTCACCCCTGGCTTTGGGTTCCTTGGTCTACTTTACCTTTTCCTATGCACTCAGTACCTCAAAGCTCTTCTTGCCTCCATCCTCGGCTTGATCAGTTGTCTCCGAGTTACGCACACCGAGTCTCACTTAAGAAATGTCCATCTTACTTGTGATGTCCATTATCTATAGATATTCCAGTCTTTAGACCATCACACTTGTTCATTTGTGTTGAACCCTGTTAGCTTTGCATTAAGCACATGTTCAACACTTAGCACAGCTGTTAGTCCTTTAATTGAGTTGTCATCCAAACCACCAAAACCCACAAGAGAGCTTTCAACTACGACGAGTTCTAAGCCAATGACCAACTACTCAGCTATGGAGGGTCTATTGGCAAATTTATAAATAATGTCACAATTATGTAATAAATACTCTGTTAGTTATAAAAAGCGTTGTATTTTGTAATTATCCATTGTATGACATCATTATACATGTGATTCTCGATCTGAATTGTGTGTGTACTGGACATTTGATTTTGTCCTTAAAATCGGGTGTGACATATAGGCTGATCCACCTAGAGCACGAATTTTCAATCCCTTGAGCCATTTTGAAATCAACATGATTTGAATTCTTATTTTCGACATGACTTTGAATTTTGTTTTAGATCATAATTTGTTCATAGTTAGTTTGAATCAATTTTGCATTTTGGAACCTTGATTGAGGCTGCTGAAACCATGTTTGTTTTGGGTCGTTTCAGAGTTTTTGGTGTTTGTTTTGTTGGACTTGTGTATGCACCGATAACTTTTCTAGAAACATACAATGACTAGTTGATTGCGATATTTTTAGTGTGAACATTTTCTCCATCTCCATTGAATTTAAGAGCTCAATTCCTGATTTCAGAGGGTCCCCCCCACCACTACCGGAATCAATCGCTTTGCCGAGTGCCTGAAGCACTCGGCGAAGCGTTCAAAACACTCGGCAAAAGCTTTGCCGAGTGTTACACTCGGCAAAGAAGGCTCGGCGAACAGTGCATCGGCAGAGCCTTCTTTGCCGAGAGCTTTTTATCGGGCACTCGGCAAAGATCTTTGCCGAGTGCCAGAGAGCACTCGGCAAAGAAAAGCAGCCGTTACGGCGTCGAGTGACGGAGACGGTGGCTTTGCCGAGTGTCCCCTGTGACACTCAGCAAAGAAGTTAGTTTTGCCGAGTGTCTTCCGTGCAGCACTCGGCAAAGAATCCATCTTTACCGAGTGCCGCTTGGGACACTCGGCAAAGAACCCGCCAGGGAGGGTCCCCATGTCAGGTTCTTTGCCGAGTGTCCCAAGCGGCACTCGGCAAAGCCGACCTCTTTGCCGAGTGCCAGGGACGTAACACTCGGCAAAGAACCTAAGCCGGTGCCCAGGTCTGTGCTCTTTGCCGAGTGTTACACTTGGCAAAGTGACCAGTATATACCTTTTTTATTTGTTTTTTGTATTCCATCCACACAAACAGAAGATATCACATATATATCACATATATACATCATAAATATCATCACAAACATAAATAGCCAACACAAACATAAAACCGTCACCACAAACATAAATATCCATCACAAACATAAGTGTTCAACATAAGTATCAAACACAAACATAAGTCTCTAACGTCGCAAGCTCTCACATAAGTATCAAACACAGACATAAGTATTATACACAAGTACAGAAGTCTAAAACAATGAAAACACAACACTCATGGAGGTGGGCGGCTTGACCGGGGCTGCGTTGGGCTGAACCCTTCCGGAGGGTTGTTGGATGCCGCCCCAGATTGGCCCTGCACAGAGAAGAGATTGCATGTGTTATACCAGATGCATTACAAACATCTAACTACAATTTTGATACTCACAGGAGTGTGGAAGAGAGCAGGGTCAACTGGAGGGAACAATGGAGGTGGCGGAGCGATGCCCTGTGCGGCGCCAAGGCTCTGCATGTACTAGAACATCTCCGCCATCCTCTGATGATCTGCCCGGCGCTCCGCCTCCCGCTCCGCCATCATCCTCGCCTCCATCTCGCGACGTTCCCTCCTCTCTTCTTCTAGTTGGGTCTGTAATATTACAAGCCAACGTTATAGTAACTCAAAGAGTAGGTATATAACTCAAGGAAGGACGAGTTACACTAACCTCGAGTTGCTGTATGCGATGCTGTGAGCTGTCGTGCCGAGGTCGTATGGCTGGACTCGAGCCCGTGCTCCTTGCTCTCACCTGAGACAGAGTGGGAGTGGAGGACGAGTCGATTACCCCGTCGGCAATCCAGTACCGCCCATGTCTCTTGCCTCCTCCGACCCTCATGAGCACATCGGTGTCGATCGGCTCGGTGCTCGGATCATAGTCTGGGCCATGGACCTCCTGCGCCATGGCGGTGTAGTCATGGAGGCGGCTGTAGACGGCGGGGTTGGTGTAGGCCTCGGGCCCGTCATCCGGGTTGTAGGTGACGTCGGACGTCGCCTTACCCTTATGGGCCATAGCATAGGCCGAGAAGGTGGAGCAAGGCCTTCCACCATGTGACGCCGACTGCAACGAAAACCAACGAGATAGTTAGAAATAATATCTAACTTAGTGCTATATATCTAAATAAAAAAGGTGGTGTACCCATGCTTCGGCATATTGGCCCAGGCTCCGGCTGCCTTGGTGGTGGGAGGGGCCTTGCATCATCAAACGCCGTTCCCGGCTAGCTGTGTGCGCCTCGTCCCACTCAGCCGAACACCACCTATCCACCATCTGCTCCCAGCACAGAGGATGTGCGGCGCACCAATGTGGAATCATCTGCAAAGTAAACACGTAAAGTGCATATCAGAAGATAAAATAAAATTCATGTATGGAGTACTGGTACCAAACATGCATGACTTTACCTGCAGGTACTGCTCCCTGGTCAACGACATGGTTCGGGCTTGAGTTTTGGTCACCTTCTCCCCAAGGACGGAGCCGTGGTAGGTGATGATGGCCTGGATGCGGGCCTCATAGTGCATGTCCACGACGAGCTTCTTACAGCTCGTGGTGGCCACCACATCCGCCCTAGCCTCGTATCCAGCATCGCATCTGAAGAAATCCTGCATACAAAAACGATGTATCCATACATTATTTCAAGAATTTGCAACGAATGCGACATATTTTACATTATACTAAGACTTACCCACAGCTCTTGCTTCACCCGCTTCGCCTTGTTATTGAATTCCCTGCCGTCCCGGTCTACTGCATCGGGGGCGACGGCGTAGTGGTCAAAGGTGAAGGCTGGGCCCGTCACTCCGGCGTACTCCACAAGTCCAGGGAAGTGTTCCCTGCACAGCAGGCCGAGGATGCCATTGGGGGGGCGACGATGACCCCCAGCATAATCCAAAACCGTCCAAGACCTGTCCAAGTGATAAATAAAAAGTATTAGTTTATATTATGATTTTGAACACATAATATGAACAAGAATGAAGAACATAAAGTTACATACCTCTCCCCTTCCGGCCGAATCAGCGGCCGTCTGTCCCGAAGTATGGGACGCTGAGGGAGACTCGCGGGGCCTCGCAGGTAGATGCTCCTCGAACTAGAGCCGCCTGAACCTGAGGCGTCCTGCTGCTGGTCGTCGTCGTCCTGCTGCTGGTCGTTGTCGTCCTGAGGCGCCGCCTGCTGCTGCGCTGCCTGCTCTGCCTCGTCCTGTTGCGCTGCCTGCTCTGCATCGTCCGCCGTCCTACTCCTCCTCCCCCTCCTCCTCCTCAGGAAACCGCCCACCATATTTGTCCAACAACCTGCAATTAAGAGTAAACAAATAAGCACATATAAAAAGATGTATTTAAAAACAGGTGCGAAATAAAAAGTCATATAGCATTACATCGATTAAAAATAATCTTCATATGTGTCGGGGTTAGCCGGATCATAACTCTCATCATCACTATCAAGCATTTCAATCTCCACACCATCGGAAGACGCAAGTTCGTCAGTAATGTCATTGCCTTCAAGGATTACTAAGTCATTATCATTTTGCACCTCATCCTCCTCCTCATCAACAACCATTTCAATATCTACGTCCATTCCGATAGCTTCGGTTAAGTCTATCTCAAATCGCCCTTCTAGCCCATCTTCTTGGATGAACTCTCCATCATATGTGTTCGGGTCTAAGTTGTAATCTTCATCGTTAGGAACAGGTAACCTCCCGTGCGGCGATACCTTATACACAACATCCCAACCCTTAAGATGTTCTTTCGTTTGACACGCATATGGGAGATAATACACTTGTGTGGCCTGTTGGGCAACGATATAGACATCGTCTCCTGCTAAGGTGGAATCTTGTCGAATTTCGACTATCCCAAGATTAGAATGTGTCCGTCTCGTCACTTGAGGGTCAAACCAATGACATTTGAATATCACTGGAGTAAGAGGTTTGGAACCATAAAAATTGAGCTCATATATTTCTTCGATTCGTCCAAAATAATCGACATTGTCAAGGCCCGGCGTAAAGACCCCAGAACACGTTGTTTTCCGATTGGGCCGACTTTTGTCGTAGTGTGTTGTGCGAAAACGGTATCCATTGACGTCATACCCAGAATATTTCTTGACCCTATAAGCAAAGCCGTTGGCTACTTGTCTCAATTCGGCACTCATAGACGGATCTCTTTGGCCCTGCAAGTATTCGCAAGTTTGTCTTCGTAGCTCGGTCATATGTCCATACCCCTTCCTCCCAGGCACGTACCAATTCATCGATCAAAGGCTCCATGTACACGCCCATTTTGTTCCCCGGGTGTCCGAGAATTATCAACGACACGAATATATTCTGCCTTTGAAAGCACACACCAGGGGGGAGATTGATTGGGATAACAAACACGGGCCAACATGTGTACGGGGCAGCGCTCATTCCATAGGGATTGAACCCATCTGTGGCCAACGCAACATGTACATTACGAGCCTCTTCGGCTTTCTCACGGTGAATGTCATCAAAGTGTTTCCATGCTTCACCATCTGACGCGTGCACCATCTTGTCAGGATTGTATCGTTTTCCATTTTTGTGCCATGTCATCTGTTTCGCGGATTCCTCTGTCATGTAAAGACGCTGGATCCTCGGTATGAACGGAAGGTGTCGTAGGATTGTCAAGGGGATGTCGAGCTGCCTCTTCTGTCCATCACCAGAGTCTACCTCCATAAACCTAGACGAATTACACTTGGGACAGTACTTTGCCTCCGCGTATTCTTTCCTAAATAGCACGCAGCCCTTCGGACAAGCATGAATCTGCTCATACGTCATCTTAAGTGCACGAAGTAGTTTCTGTGCCTCGTACATGCTCTTTGGCAGAACGTGATCATCCGGAAGCAGACTCCCAATAACTATCAACAAGCCATCGAATGCATCTCTACTGATGCTGTACTGTGACTTGAACGCCATTACACGCCCAATGGCATCCAGTTGAGAAACCTTTGTCTGGCCGTGAAGGGGCTTCTGTGCCGCGTCGAACATGTCGTAGAACGCCTTTGCAGTCGGCTCTGGCTCGTCATCCATACATCTTCCCGTGTACTGTGCCTCCTGATAGTCGTTCAACATATCCGCTACCCCCGCATCCGCGTCATAATCCTCGACACGTTGTCTCAGCACCTCTTCTCTCGTACGATGCGCTTCACCATGAAATATCCACCGAGTATAGCCCGGCGTAAATCCATTCTTCCAAATATGTTCTACCATGGTCTTCTTTGGTTTTCTTTTCCGGTTGTCACATTTGCTGCACGGGCATGGGACTAGACTCGCTCCTTTAGCAGCTTCGCCATATGCCCGTTCCATGAAATCATCGGTCTTTCAAATCCATTCACTGGTGACATCGTTCCTTCCTCTACGGCCCGTGTACATCCACTCACGGTCCTCCATCCTCTAACATATATAACCGAGTATAGTTTAATATAGACATGTAATGCATGTACACTACGTTCCTACCTTCTAATAGGTGACGATAGGTCCTAATCCCACCCACAGTTGCGTAGATGGAGTTAGTTTTCATGCTCTACTCCGATCCGAGATAGAATTTCGGCAGCACCTCCCCGCTGTTCTCCGGATACACGTCCTGGCAGGGAGAGTGTACTGTCCGGAGAACAACAGGGAGGTGACGCCGAAACTCTATCTCAGACCGGAGTAGAGCATGAAACTAACACCATCTACGCAACCGCGGGCTGTCCAAAAAACGTGGACAATTCGAAACTGATACATTTGTAGATATGCAAAGATCTGCATATCTACACCGTATCACTTTCGAACGGGAGACGCCTAACTAGGTTAGGTGATCTACGACCATGATGCGGATGTAGAGGTTATACCTAGGGTGGCGGTGGAGTCAGGCTAGTGGGGCTGTGGCGGGTCGGTGCAGTGGCGACGGGACACGGTGCAGGGAGACCCGCAGCGGCTAGGAAGACAAGTATCTTCTCTGTAAAAAAGAAACACAAGTCTGTTAATACAAAAGCCTAGCAACAGAAAATTTCGGCAGCACCTCCCCTGCACGGGGAGGTTTCAAAATCCTGCAAATAAAACTATCAGCACGATGGCTGACATCCACGCATAATTCAACGGCACGATGGCCGGCAATCCACAATACTACATATTAACCTAATCATGCACGTATATAATTAACTTAATATTAAAACTAATCATTTCATATAAATCATACCCGTATAACATAAATCAAGTAATCACCTTAGAGGTTTCGGCACGGGCGAGGCGACGGGGCGCGGGGTCGTCGGCGGTCGTGGGCGGCGCGCGGGCACGCGGCGAGCGGGCGGCGTGGGCGCGCGGGCAGCGCGCGGGCGCGCGGGCGCGCTGGCGGGGGGCGGCGCGTGGCCGGCGGCGCGTGGCCGGCGGCGAGGGTGGGCACGGGCGCGGGGTCGGCGGCGAGCGAGCGCGGGCGTCAGCGGCGTGCAGCGAGTGAGCGTGAGTGAGAGAGAGAAGAAGGAGAAGCCGTCGGATTGGCTAAGTTTATGTTCTTTGCCGAGTGCCCGCGATGCGGCACTCGGCAAAGATTTTTTTTTATTTTTAAAATATGGTTTGCTGAGTGCCAGATCGGCGGCACTCGGCAAAGGAGCCTTCTTTGCCGAGTGCCATCCAGGGGCACTCGGCAAAGACTGCTTTTCGCTTCTTTGCCGAGTGCCACCCCGGGACACTCGGCAAAGCCTACTTTACCGAGTGTCAACCACACGACACTCGGCAAAGTACATTTGTATTTTTTTTGTTTTCAGCACCAAACTTTTTGTGGTATGTTTCTAAACTATATAGACCTACATGTATCATTTTGGGACAATTATAACAGTGTTTGCAATATCTAGTAGATTTAGTTCGTTTATTTGAATTTCTTCGAAAAATTCAAATTTGAACTGCAGGTCACTCGAAACTTGGAAAACCGTGCATGAAAAAATGATATTCATGGTACTTAGCATAAGTTACGACCGATTTCAGAAGCGTACCGGAAACTTCGAGCAACATGCTCACTAAACATGGCCGTGAACTTGGCATCCACATGTTTAAAAATTGTATAAAACACAAACAAAGTCAGAAAATCATGAAACTTGTCCCCGTGTCATGATATCATATGTATAGGCTATGATAAAAATTTTAGAGTATTTGGAGAAAGTTGTGAGACACTATGTGTAGAAACCTAAGAGGACTACACATGAAATCATAGAGTTTCAATGTGAATCTAGAAGGTTTCTACACATAGTGTCTCACAACTTTCTCCAAACATTCTAAATTTTTTATCACAGCCTCTACATATGATATCATGACACGTGGACAAGTTTCATGATTTTCTGACTTTATTTGTGTTTTATACAATTTTTAAACATGTGCATGCCAAGTTGACGGCCATGTTTAGTGAGCATGTTGCTCGAAGTTTCCGGTACGCTTCTGAAATCGGTCGTAACTTATGCTAAGTAACATGAATATCATTTTTTCATGCACGGTTTTCCAAGTTTCGAGTGACCTGCAGTTCAAATTTGAATTTTCCGAAGAATTTCAAAAAACGAACTAAATCTACTAACGATTGAAAACTATGTTATAATTGTCCACAAATGATACATGTAGGTCTACATAGTGTAGGAACATACCACAAAAAGTTTGGGAGACAAAATCAAAAAAATAAAAATATACTTTGCCGAGTGTCTGGATAAGACACTCGGTAAAGCTTCCTTTGCCGAGTGCCAGCTGCGCGGCACTCGGCAAAGAAGCATCTTTGCCGAGAGCCGACGGTTGGCAATCGGCAAAGACTGACGGCCGTCAGCTTTGGGACGGCCGCTGACGGCCCTTTGCCGAGAGCCCCCTTTGCCGAGTGTTTGACACTCGGCAAACATGTATTTGCCGAGTGTGGACCTGTACCGAGTGTCCTACGCTCGGTAAAGACGCTCGTTACCGAGAGCCGAGCTTTGCCGAGTGCGGCTCTCGGCAAAGCCGTCTTTGCCGAGTGCCCGAGAAAAGGCACTCGGCAAAGCGTCCGGCACTCGGCAAAGGCTCGGATTCCGGTAGTGCACAAACTCATTTTTGGTCGATTTGAGGGCTTCATTATGTTTTTTGTCATCACCTAGAATATCCAACCACTAGCTGGCATTTAAGTAGCTCTCTTGTATCTTTTAGAGTTTTATAGTTTTGGGTGTACCATTGAGAAATAAGCCAAAATTATCTTAGTGCAAAGAATTTTTATTAGATCCCATTCATCCTACTCTGGTCGTCTGATTTGGTCCTTTGAGGAACAACTCCACGAGGTGCCCCACACATCAGCACATCTATAGGTGGCCTTATCTTGGCTTGGGTTGTTCAGGGACATGTTAGCCATATATGATGATAGCTATTCCAGTGGCAGACCAACAATGGCATAGAGAGAAGTGGTAGTGCTAGTATAAAACCATGCTCCAAATGAGAAAGATTTGATTAGGGACGTAAATGGTTGAAAAAAATCTCATTCCGTTCCACACTAATTTCTATATTTGTTCCACTGAAATTCAGATTTTTAGACAAATATGAAAAAGGTAAAAACGAGATGAGAAAAATAAAAATGGAACAAAATAGTTTATTCCATGTGTCTTGATCATTTTTTATCCCGTATTAATTCAGTATTATACCATATTCAAATACGATATATCTCATTTTTATGTTGTTAGCCAATCCACTGCCCTACTTACACAATGTACCCTGTATTTCTATTTGCAAAATTATATCCCATAAATTATGTATGCAAAATTGTAGGGTGGCAAGGACATAGAGGAGAAGGACCAAGAGCAAGATGATAAAGAGAAGGAATATATTGAGAGTGATTTTAATGTCATGGGTGATCATACTGAGCTTTAAGCTATAGTTGTAGCGTATTGTATTTAGCTTGAGTTTAGTGTTATGTGTGGTTGACTTTTGTGAATTGTCGGTGTTGGGGACTTGTTCTCAAGTGCTATGAGTTAAGAACAAGGCAACACAGAAAACGTTAAACGTTAAAGCCCTTCGTCCTTCGAAGCATTATTTCCCTTAGGATATAATGATTTTCGGACGAAGGTAATGAAGGACATACCTTCGTCAACATAACATATAAGGATGAAGAAAGAATCATATAAAGCATAAAAAATAATATAAGCGGTCATATATCATCATTATCTCATTTTTATTTTATTACTATGGAAAAATAGAAACAATATCAAATTACAAGTGTACCTTCGACTTGAAAGAAGTTAAAAGTACCAGCGTGACGCAAGGATCAATGCCAAATCAATGTGAACAGTATGGAGTTACTGTTCATCTATTTATAGGCATGGGACGCAGCCCATATAAAATTACACTCATGCCCTTTACATTTGCTAATAACTCTATAGTAGTTCGTCGAGGTATAAATAGCCTTTTCATCTTTAAGTCGGTTTCCCTTTTCTGCTATCATGCCGAAGCTCTCCTGCGCACAGCTTCGGCTTCGCGCTATCCTTCGTACTCCTTCTCATGCTTCTTCACGCTGTGGTTTCAACTTAAGTCCGAAGGTACCTGTTCATGCATTATACTTCCAGAAACATTGTTAAATCATGTTTTTGAGGACCTTTGGAAGCCGAAGGCCCCCAACAGTAGCCCCTCGCAATATTAATTTGTTAGAATGATAAATTCAGATTGCGACAAGGATGAAGGCCCTGAGCCGAAGGTCCGAAAAAACACCTTCCCTTTGCTAGAATAGCAACAGCCACTGACAAGCGGGCCCTCCAGCACGCAACGCACCAGGCGTATAAATAAGAGCACACCACGAGCTCATTTGGCACGCTTTCTTGCCATCTGCTCCTGCTTACTCAATTTTTAGCTCTTGCGCATCAACACTTGCTTAGCTTTTTTAAATTTTTAAGCTTCGGCTTTGAGAGCACTTTTCTCAGCACTTTCGAAGATGTCTGAGGATAAGAAAGCTATCGCTGAACTGAAGCTGAGCCTTTCTGAGGAGATGAATCTTGGCTTTATTGAATCAATAACAAGGACAAATGCAGAGAAGATTGCTAGGGAAACTTTGGAGGGTTTGTCTGAAGACACTACTGATAGTGATAGCTATGATGTGGAGAGCGGCGGGGAAGACTCTGAAGATCGACCCTGGCGACCGAGCCACGCAGTTTTTGGAAAATCAACTATTAAACAAAGCCATCTTGACAACATGAGGGGGAGATACTTTCGGGATATGTCTGTTGTGAGGGCTGACAACGGAGAGAAGACTTGTCCTACTCCAGAGGAGAATGAAGTCGTGATCTTCCGAAGCTTTTTGAAGGCTGGGCTTCGGCTTCCTCTAAGTAGCTTCGTAGTCGAGGTTTTGAAGATATTTCAGATTTACCTTTACCAGATTACCCGCGAAGCTATTATAAGAATGGGAATCTTCGTGTGGGCTTTAAGGAGTCAGGGCTTGGAGCCAAATGCAAAAAGTTTCTGCAGTATGCATGAACTGCTATATGAGACAAAACCCTGGGGTAAAGAACAGTATCATAACAATTTCGGCTGCTATAGCTTCGTTGCTCGTTCTGGCTCAAGCTCCCCAGTACCGACTTTTTGGAAGAGATGGCCCGAAGACTGGACAAAAGAATGGTTTTATGTAAAAAATGATTTAAAGGCACAAGAAGACATTAAAGATATAATCATGCGCCCTATCTGGCAACGCTTTGGGCTCCGGAAACCGAAGGTGGAAATTGACGAAGCGGCCGAAGAATGTCGCAAGGCCTTCGGCTTAGTCTGCTCTTTCATCGGGACAAGGGACTTAGTTCAAGAGCACGTGGCCTACAGGATATGGCCATTGTTAGCCGACTGGAAGATGCCAAAAGAATCCATGAGCAATCCCCACCGTGTTGGTTTGGTTCTACTAAAATATACCTTCAGGTTTAGAGACCAGTTTATCGAGCCAGACGACGACTG
Organism: Zea luxurians; assembly: GCA_029449295.1. Lineage (NCBI taxonomy): Eukaryota > Viridiplantae > Streptophyta > Magnoliopsida > Poales > Poaceae > Zea > Zea luxurians. The sequence goes on along the minus strand of JAOPSE010000027.1, from coordinate 16,416,323 downwards.
GCTGAAAAGCGTCGAAGCTACAAGCGATGATCTGCTTGGGCTGTACTCCAGAGCAGAAGATAACGCATTATCTGCGGCCTTTGGGAACCGGAAAAAGAAGAGACTAAATAGAGTTTTTGATGCTCTTGGGTTCATGTATCCTGACTACCGTTACCCGCCCCGAGGGCAAAAAAGAAAAAGTGGAGGTTCCGGGAGAGATGATGCTTCAGCTGCTCCGAGCGAGCCCGCGCCGAAGGGGAAAAGGGTGAAGGTCCTTACTCATCGACCACGGTATATTGAACCGGCCATAGTGCCTGAATTTGGCGGTGAGACCTCTTCGGTGACCGAAGGTAAGAAACCTGCGATTACGCAGAAAATTGAACCGTCTGTATCGCCAAAGGCACCATCAGCCAAATTAGATGAGCCGAAGGCCATTAACATTGAAGAGATGAAGGTCGAGAAAACGAGAATATTGGAAGTAATAAGTCCTTCGGTAGAGGTGACAATGCCGAAGGTACAAAAGGATCTTTCGACGACCCCCAAGAGGAAGAGAATGGTCAACGTATTAGATGTGCTAGAAACAATAAAAACTTCAAGCTCTACTCCGAAGAAAGCTGTCGAAGCTTCGGAAACACACATTGAGGCCGAAGCTGCCAAGGTCTAAATCGAGACCGAAGCTGGACCTTCAGAGCCCGCCGAGGAGAAATCCTTGGAAATCGGAGAAAAGATGGAGAAGGAAGCTGCAGAAGTAATTCTGACTGGAAAAACCGCCATTCCTATTCCTGAAGCATCATCTGAAGCTCCTGATTATATTATACGACATGCTTCGGGAAAAAGATTATCTGAAAAAGAAAAGCAAGAGGCTCAATTCTATGCTCAAAGATTGAAATATCCAAAGGGGGCACTGCCGCACTAGTATTCAACGGCAGCGGGGAAGAAGACTTCTTGTACTGTCTCCCAGACAGCAAAGAGATTTCTGTCTGCCGAGAGATGGGCAAGAGCTTCGGTTTCCCTACACTAGGAGATGGGCTCTCAGTGTTATCAAAAGATGAGTTGGCCGATAGCTTAGCATACAATAGTTTAAAAGTGAGAAAAATAGATTTTTGTATTTAAAAACAAAATTTTCCATTTGCTTACACTTAATACCGTATTTTTTGCAGGACCTTATTCTTAGCAACGCCCTCAGGGCACAAAAAAGTGCCGAAGATGAAGGGTATACCATAGCCTTGAACAACCTTCGTTCTGAAGTGATTGAACTAAGGAACGAAGGTCTTGAAAAAGATAAAATATTACACTCATTGTTGAACAAAATAAGAGAAGACGAAGTTGCTTACAAAGCCCAAGTTGAAGCTCAAAAATACGAAATCGAAGATCTTCGGAAACAGTTATTCAAAGCTAAAGAAAAATGCGGTGTTGCAGAGGCTGATCGAGATATTAGTGTATATTGGAGGAACCACTTACAAAAAACATTTGATGTACTTCGTGCATCCAAGGAGAGGTGTTATGAAAAGTCTATAGAGTGTGTTAAGAAAATAAAAACTAGTTTCGCCAATGTTGGCGCATTTTCTAACGAAGACAACTTCGTAAGGGGTGATCCTGAAGGCCCAATTGATTGGATCAATAACAAAGCTGAAGCTTTTGAAGAAGTTTTGAGTGGTCGCGGGGATATCTGTGCTTTCTCGGGTGCCAGGGGAATCGCAGCTATTTTAGAGAAATCAGGCTACGACCATGTGAAAGCTTTGGCTCAAGCCGAAGCTACTTTATCTATTGAAGATACAAAAGATCCCTCGGCCGAAGCAAGCTTAATTGGCGGAAAATTCTTTACTGATATCTGGGAGAATGGCGGCCGAGGGATGGCACACGAGATGATAAAAAAGAGTGAAAAAGATTCCCATGATTCGAAAGAAGCGACGAAGGCAGCTGAGAAAGCGGCGGAACTTGAGAGGCGAATAGGTATTACTTAATAACTTTTTAACTTTATTTACTAATTTTGCGACTTCGGACTTATTTGCGTTTTATATCGCAGCTGAACTATCTCCTCCTCCAGAGCCCCTCGAGTTGATGGCCAACCCAGAAGCAGAAAAAGAAGATGAAGTTACTAAAGTGGCCGAAGCTATTCTGGGCGAAGCTGTTAATCAACTGCTGAACGAAGCTGCAGAAGCAGTTTTAAAAGAAGAATAGCTTCTATTGTAAAAACATTTGTAATGTAATATTTGCTGAACAAAGTGCGTAATATTTTTATAATTTTGAATGCAATATTTAAGCTGCTTGTAACTGAATTCTTTACAATGCATGAAACCTTTCGTACATACCGTTTTTGAGCCTTCGGCGAAAAAACACCTTCCCTTCTTTTCATGCGTTGTGAAGAACATCCATATTTCGTAAAAACATCCGATCTTCGTAAAATCATTATGCTTCGTAAGCAATAGATCACCTTTTCATTTGACGAAGCTATACTTTTTCAATACTTATGTTGTGCCTTGGCACTGCTTTTTCGAATCAATCCCCGAAGATCAACATTGAATCGCCTTTTCGCGCCATTGATGCAAGATGATGTATGATGTTATGCTATGCAAAATGATGTAATGATGTTATGCTATGCAAAATGGTATTTGTGCCGAAGATACACACCCATTCCCTCAATGAAGCACACAATCTTTTTGCCGTTTATTTTTCGGCTTCACCGCTTATTTTTCGGTGTATCAGCGCTGACTTTTCGCTGTAAGCCTCCCTTAGGAGCTTCTTCGCCTTTTACTTCAGCGGAATCAGCGTTTATTTTCCGTTGTAAGCCTCCCTTAGGAGTTTCTTCGCTTTATACTTCAGAGGTATTCGCGTTGACTTTTCGTGCTTCGCCTTTTACTTCGGCGGAATCAGCGTTAATTTTTCGCTGTAAGCTCTGCATTCCCTTTGGAACGACTTTTGAGCAGAAAACTTACACTGCGCTCCCTTAGGAACGACTTTTTGTTGCTTCGGGAGACTTACACTACGTTCCTTAGAACGACTTTCTATTGCTTCGGCAAAACTTGTAATGTGATTATGAACCCCGCTCCCTCTTGAGAGCAACTTTCGTGCTTCGCCAATTTTTTGGATTTCGTGAGTCTGTAAAAGAGATATATTTCCACTATGACCAAAACGAAGCTATAACAAGGAATTGAAAACGACCGGAAAAAATTTAAGCCTTTCAATGATTGTTCTCTATTAAAAAAGAAAAATGATAACGAATGCCAGAACTATTTCAGAAGTAGGATATCTTCTAGTAGATGTGCTTCGATTCTGGCACAGTACTGTTGACTGTGCGAGCTTCGGACTTCTCTCTGAAGTCTCATTGCTGGTGAATGTTCTGGCTCCCTTCTGGCTGCTGGCCTCGTTGCAATGGTGGTGGGGGTGGAGGCTGTTGCCAAGATGCCTAAGGTTGGCTTGCCGAAGCAACAGAGGTTGCAGGATGGTTACCCACGTACTCTGGAATGTACGGCAAATGGTACGAAGCAGTATGCATGACTTGCTTTGGCTGGCTCTGTTGGGCTGCAGCTTTTGCTATCTCTTTCTATTTCTGGATGGTGACGTGGCACATCCTGGTAGTGTGGCCCTTGTCCTCACCGCAGAATAGACAATAAATTTTCCTAGGCTGATCCCCAAACCTTCCTCCGAAGCCCCTGGCGCCTCTGCCCCTTGGAGCTAGAGGCCGAGGATAGCTCTGTTGCTGCCCCGAAGCCTGGGAAGAATATTGTGGCCTCTGTTGTTGACTTCCCCTGTCGTCATTCTGAGTGGAATGAATTGATCTGACGTGCCTAGGGTGAATCCTCCCTCCGAAGCCCCTGGACATTTCAGAGAACCTGTAAGCTTCCTCCCTTCTCTGTCGAAAATCATTGTCAGCATGGATGTATTCATCCATTTTCTGAAGCAGTTTCTCCAGGGTTTGAGGGGGTTTCTAGGCGAAGTACTGGGCTGAAGGTCCTGGCCGAAGCCCCTTAATCATGGCCTCAATGACAATTTCATTGGGCACTGTTGGCGCTTGTGCCCTCAGACGCATGAACCTTCGGACATACGCCTGGAGGTATTCCTCTTGGTCTTGCATGCACTGGAACAAGGCTTGAGCGGTAACCGGCTTCATCTGAAACCCTTGAAAACTAGTGATCAGCATGTCCTTCAACTTCTGCCATGATGTGATTGTTCCTGGTCGAAGAGAGGAGTACCAAGTTTGTGCAACATTTTTGACTGCCATGACGAAGGATTTTGCCATGACAGCAGTGTTGCCACCATACGAAGATATAGTTGCTTCGTAACTCATCAGAAACTGCTTTGGATCTGAGTGTCCGTCATACATGGGGAGCTAGGGTGGCTTGTAAGACGGGGGCCAGGGCGTAGCCTACAGTTCTACTGACAGAGGAGAAGCATCATCAAAAGCAAAATTTCCATGATGGAAATCCTCATACCAGTCATCCTCGTTGAAGAAGCCCTCTTGGTGCAATTCTCTGTGGTATGGCCTTCGATTCTACTCATCTTGAGCAAGATGACGCACTTCTTCGGTAGCTTCGTCAATCTGCCTTTGCAGGTCAGCTAACCGAGCCATCTTCTCCTTCTTCTTCTGGACCTGCTGATGAAGCATCTCCATATTCCTGATTTCCTGGTCCAACTCATCCTCTTGTGGTGTTGGACTAGTGGCCTTCCTCTTCTGGCTTCGGGCTTCCCGAAGAGAAAGGGTCTCCTGGTTCGGGTCCAGCGGCTGCAGAACGGCAGCCCCTGTTGCCGAAGCTTTCTTTGGTGGCATGACGAAGGTCGATGCTTGCTGAAGGTGGTCGAAAAAGGGTTCACCGGAGGTGGGCGCCAGTGTTGGGGACTTGTTCTCAAGTGCTATGAGTTAAGAACAAGGCAACACAGAAAACATTAAACGTTAAAGCCCTTCGTCCTTCGAAGCATTGTTTCCCTTAGGATATAATGATTTTCGGACAAAGGTAATGAAGGACATACCTTCGTCAACATGACATATAAGGATGAAGAAAGAATCATATAAAGCATAAAAAATAATATAAGCGGTCATAAATCATCATTATCTCATTTTTATTTTATTACTATGGAAAAATAGAAACAATATCAAATTACAAGTGTACCTTCGACTTGAAAGAAGTTAAAAGTACCAGCGCGACGCAAGGATCAATGCCAAGTCAACGTGAACAGTACGGAGTTACTGTACATCTATTTATAAGCACGGGACGTAGCCCATGTAAAATTACACTGATGCCCTTTACATTTGCTAATAACTCTATAGTAGTCCATCGAGGTCTAAATAGCCTTTTCATCTTTAAGTCGGTTTCCCTTTTCTGCTATCATGCCGAAGCTCTCCTGCGCACAGCTTCGGCTTCGCGCTATCCTTCGTACTCCTTCTCATGCTTCTTCACGCTATGGTTTCAACTTAAGTCCGAAGGTACCTGTTCATGCATTATACTTCCAGAAACATTGTTAAATCATGTTTTTGAGGACCTTCGGAAGCCGAAGGCCCCCAACAGTCGGTGTGCTTGCGCATTGTGTGTGTCTACTTAATTAATTACACATTGATATTGACTTGTTATATATTTTTATAGACCTATTATAAACTATTTTTATGTACTTATGTTACTCATATTAACATATTATTATCCTATAGTTGTTGTTTATTGATGAGATTATATATGATATGGACAGTGTTTTTGTTTTATCTTTCCGATTTTGTTTCCATCACTACCGGAATCTGGCTCTTTGCCGAGTGCTCGACGCTTTGCCGATTGCTTTTTGTTGGGCACTCGGCAAAGGGGTCTTTGCTTAGTGCCGCACTCGGTAAAGTTCTGCTCTCGGTAACGACCATGTTTACCGAGAGCAGGACTCTCGGCACACGAAGACACTTAACAAAGACCTCTTTACCAAGTGCCAAACACTCGGCGAAGGCCGATGCTCAGCAAAGGGCCATCAGCAGCCGTCTATAGCTGACGACCGTTATCTTTGCCAAAAGTCGGGATTTGGCACTCGGCAGCTGAGTGCCTCAAGCCCGACACTCGGCAAGCCATACTTTGCCGAGTGTCCTAGGATGGCACTCGGCAAAGTATATTTTTTTTCTTTTTACAACCAAACTTTTTGTGGTATGTTCCTACACTATGTGGACTTACATGTTCTATTTTGGCACAATTATAAAAGTGTTTGCTATAACTTTTAGATTTTATTCTTTTAATTGAATTTACTCGGATAATTCAGATTTGAACTGCAAGTCACTCAAAAAATAGAAAACTGTGAATGCATAAATGATATCCATGTTAGGTAACACAAGTTACGATCGATTTCAGGAGCAGACCGGAATTTTCGAGCACCATGCTCACTAAACATGATCGTGAACTTGCCATCAAGTTATTTAAAAATTGTATAAAACACAAACAAAGTCAGAAAATCATGAAACTTATCCACTTGTCATGATATCATATGTAGAGGTTGTGATAAAAATATGAGAATGTTTTGAGAAAGTTGTGACGCACTATGTGTAGAAACCTAGCCGGTCTACAATGAAGTTCCATGATTTCATGTGTATGACACTTAGGTTTCTACACACAGTGCTTGATAACTTTCATGAAATGTTTTTGATTTTTTATCACAACCTCTACATATGTTTTCACAGGTGGAGCAGCAGGCCGTTGTCGATGCGGCGCAGCAGGAAGACGACGCTCAGCAGGACGCCTCAGGTTCTGGCGCCTCAGGTTCGAGGAACGTCTACCTGCGAGGTCCCGTGAGTCTCCCTCAGCGTCCCATACTTCAAGACAGGCGACCGCTGATTCAGCCGGATGGGGAGAGGCATGTAACTTTATGTTCTCCCTACTTGTTCATATTATGTGTTCAAATTCATAATATAAACTAATACTTTTTATTTATCACTTGGACAGGTCTTAGAAGGTTGTGGAGAATGCAGGGGGCCACGGTCACAACCCCAATGGCATCCTCGGCCTTATGTGCAAGGAACACTTCCCTGGACTGGTTGAGTACGCTAGAGTGATGGGCCCAGCCTACACCTTCAACCACTACGTCGTCACCTCCGATGCGGTAGACTGAGACGGCAGGGAATTCAACAACAAGGCGGAGCGGGTGAAGCAAGAGCTATGGGTAAGTCTTACTATAATGTAAAATATGTCGCATTCATTGCACATTCTTGAAATAATGTATGGATACATCGTCTTTGAATGCATGATTTCTTCAGATGCGAGGCTGGATATGAGGCTAGGGCGGATGTGGTGGCCACCACGAGCTGTAAGAAGCTCATCGTGGACATGCACTATGAGGCACAAATTCAGTCCATCGTCAGGTACTATAGGTACATCCTTGGGGAGAAGGTGACCAAGCAGTAAGCCTGAACCATGTCGTTGACCAGGAACCAGTATTTGCACGTAAATACAACACTTTAATATTCGTGATAAATTTTTTCCTTAATTTTATCTTCTTATACGCAGTGTACTTGTTTTACTTTGTAGATGATTCCTTATTGGTGCGCCGCACATCCTCAGTTCTGGGAGCAGATGGTGGATAGGTGATGCTCGCCTGAGTGGGACGAGGCACACAACGCTAGCCGGGAACGTCGTCTGATGATGCAAGGTCCCTCCCACCACCAAGACAGTCTCAACCTCGACAAATATGCAGAATCATGGGTATGCCATCTTTTTTATTTAGGTATATAACACTGGATTAGATATTATTTCTAACTATCTCGTTGGTTTTTTTGCAGTCAGTGTCACATGGTGGCTAGCCTTGCTCCATCTTCTCGGCTTATGCTATGGCCCACAAGGGCAAGGCGACGTCCGGCGTCACCTACAATCCGGATGACGGGCCCGAGGCGTATAACAACCTTGCCGTCTACAACCGCCTAAGTGAGTACACTGCCATGGCTCAGGAGGTCCATGAGCCTGATTACGATCCAAGGACCGAGGACATCAACGGAGATGTCCTCATGAGGGTCAGAGGAGGCAAGAGGCATGGGTGGTACTAGATTGCCGACAGGGTAATTGACTCGTCGTCCACTCCCACTCTATCTCAGGTGCGAGCAAGGAGCACGAGCTCGAGCCCAGCCATACGACCTCGGCAGGACAGCTCACATCATCGCATACTACAACTCGAGGTTAGTGCTTCTGTAACTCGTCATTCCTTGAGTTATATACCTTCTCTTTGAGTTATTATAACATTGGCTTGGAATATTACAGACCCAACTAGAAGAAGAGAGGAGGGAACGCGAGGAGATGGAGGCGAGGATGATGGAGGAGTGGGAGGGCCGTTTGGCAGATCAGCAGACGATGGTGGAGATGTTCCAGTATATGCAGAGGCTTGACGCCGCACATGGTTTCGCTCCACCACCTCCATTGTTCCCTCCACCAGTTAACCCTGCTTAGTTCCATACTCCTATGAGTATCAAAATTTCTAGATCTTCATGGTATATATTCATCTGTTATAACACATGCAATCTCTTCTCTGTGCAGGGACAATCTGGGGCGATATCCAACAACCCTCATGGATCGCCCAGCCCATCATCGCACCAGTCTAGCCACCCACCTCGATGAGATATTATCTTTGTTAGTGTTGTTAATACTTTGTGAGATAACCCGATCTGAACTTGTTTGATGTTGGTAATGCTTTGTGAGATACTTGAGACTTATGTTCTTGAGTGTTGGATACATATGTTTGAGTTCGAACATGTTGGTAATGCTTTGTGAGAACTTGTTTGATTTATGGTCTTTGTGACATATGTGATGTATATGTTATATCTTTGATGATTATGTGATATCTTTTGTTTGTTTGGATGGAATAGCAAAAACAACTAAAAAGGGTATACTGGTCACTTTGCCGAGTGTAACACTTGGCAAAGAGGTGATTTACCGAGTGCGTAGGACATAACACTCGGCAAAGAAAGGACACCTGGGCACCGGTAAAGCTTCTTTGCCGAGTGCTGGGGCCTCGACACTCGGCAAAGAAGAAACCTTTGCCGAGTGCCTCCTAGTGCACTCGGCAAAGGTACTAACAAAGGGGCCCGCTGGTGACCTCTTTGTAGAGAGGTAGTCTGGCGGACACTCGGCAAAGACGGACGGACACTCCGCAAAGACGGAAACTCTTTGTCGAGTGTCACCTAATACGCTCGGCAAAGGGATACTCTTTGCCGAGTGTCACCTAGTACACTCGGCAAAGGCTCCATCTTCGTTACCAGCCACCGTGATGGCGACTTTTCTTTGCCGAGTACCTTGTGACACTTGGCAAAGTCTTTGCCGAGTGCCCGATAAAAAGTACTCGGCAAAGAAGCCATTGCCAATGTACAGTTTGTCGAGCTCTCTTTGCCGAGTGCTTCAGACACTCGGCAAAGAGGCTGTTTCTGGTAGTGCATCATCATGCACATTTTGTGCCTGACCTTGTTTCTGACAATTCCGATCTGATATCTGATTTTGAATTAAAATTGTAAAAATGAAATCAGGAAAGAGTTTATAATTTTATAGCTATAATGTGCAAACCTCTTGTTTTGCACTCAGATGGTAGTATCATATAATTTTATATATCTATTATGTGAAACTTTCTAAAATATGAAAAGTATCATTTTATTTGGAAAACTAAGCTACAAAACATAGAAAAACAAGTGTGTATCTTTACAATAGCTTCCACTAATCCCTATAATAAAATTATATTTGCTTATGTTCTTCATGGCGTTCCTCATGTCCCCAATGTATTTAAGAACGCATCTGCCATCTCCGCTGGTTTTCCACTTGCTAGGAATCTCATACAGATTGGAGGATCCACATTGAAGAAACCTAATAATGATGATGGTAGATACCATATACCGTCTCCACATACTAAGCCTGCTGCAACTGCAGATGATAGCAATGCTGCACTTTGTCGATTTACCTTGGTCCAAAGCATCAATACTACTGAACCTAGAGCAAAATCGATGGCGGTGGTAGGTCCAATAAGGAATGGTAGTGCTATTGCTGTCATACAAGGGATGTAATGCTGCACTTTCCAATCTTTTCTTTGAGACACTAATCTAACTGTTTCAATAGTTACTGTTAGGAAGATGGTGACGAAACAAAATGTGAAACAATGTTTAGGTAGCTCCTTTACTCCTCCGGTACTAAGTAGGGCAATGGCACGATACACTGCTGCAGAGGGGCATGGGTATATCGAATTCTTTGTTCCAAGGGGCCCAGATTTTCTTGCATGCGCTTTGAAGAAAAGATAGATGAGTGGGTTAATAACAGAAGCAATTAGTACACCATACATATGCCCTGCAACTACAACTCTTGGAGAAGTTAGTGTCATATAACCTGTCCTGAGATCTTGCATTGCTTGACAAGATACAGTAAGAGATATCAATGCTAGACCACAAGCTGTAAGGCCAGCAATAACTGCACCGGGTTTGGCAATCCATGCTGCTATAATGAAAAGTACAACCTTGCAATAGGTTAACGAAATTGACCAATCTGTGAGTCCTGTCACATATGTGTTACTGAAGAAGAAAAGTGGAAAAATGGTGACGAACAACATGGCTATATGATAGAACTTAATTTGGTGAAAGATCCAAGGGGTAACAACTGCACACATTGTCCCAATTACAATGTATCCAACCACTCCTCCAATAATAGGGATATGATTGTCAAGAAAAACCTCAAGCCTTTTACGATCATCATAGTTAAGACTGGGGTGTTTCAACATATACTTAGAAACCCCTGAATCATTCTCTTTCTTTTTGTTGTAGAAATCAATTAACAATATAGTCATGAGTGTAATGAAGTTATAAATTCCCTCAGTGACCACCATAGTTAAGCCCATGAAAACCTGCCATTAAAATGAGTTAGACTTGTATTGCCATGAAATTAGTACCAAATGAATCATTACATTATTAATGCTATTGGATATAATGTATAATGTGTGGGTATATATACATACCTACATATACATCATACAATTGTCAACATTTGTCTTGCTTTTACCTATACTTCTAGTTTAAGGTAGGCAAAAGCAAGACCAGAAGTTTAGTTTGATTTCCATTCTTTTCCAATCCATGAAAGGATGATAAGGTTCTTTGGGAGGAACTTCTCCACCCATGTTCAAATCCTCATCTTAGCATGAATGCTTGTATTCTCATAGATTCATTGCAAGATTAACAATGCTATATATTCTTGTGATGACATGTAAATTGGTCATCAAAGGTCATGTGCTTATAGTGATTTCACGAACTTTGAGTTTTCGCGGTTCAGTAGTTTGAAGGTTCTTATTGTGGTATGGTTGGCACATGTGAGTGTACATTTGCATAGGGTATCTTTGTATATATTGTTTAATGAAATAGAAGACAAAAACAATGTATCCATTGAGTTCATCAAAAACTAACAGATTGCTTTAAAAGATAGCAAGGACAAATAGACAGAGTTGGGACTAGTAGAACAAATGTTGTTGATAAGGACAACTCCATGTGAATCATAGCTGAGAGAACATAGGGCCTGTAAACAAGTGTTTCATATTTTTGATACAAACTAGTCTAGTTTTACACTACGACATATATAAGGCATTCAATTTCATTAAATGTGGCCCTTCACATGACATTTTCCATGGCATATATTTCATTGAATGGGTTAGCTCGCCACAATAACTACTTCGATTATTAAACATAGACTTCCAATGAACTAATCTTTCTTAACTAGGCAAAAAGAAAGGGAATAAATTGCCACTACTACAAAATCAATTTTAGTAGAATTTTAAATTTATTTTCAAAAGTGAACTTTTTGATGTACTACCTCATACAAACTAGGGCACAATAGCCAAAGTCCACTTTGAAAACATAATAATTTCAATAGGTAGTAAATTTAAGAGGCCTTCCTATGAAAACGGGGCCCATTTTAGAGGTTGCCTCTTAAGAAGACCATTTAGTAGACCATAAATATACAATTCTCTATGTATGCCTCTTTGTCAATCATTGCTCAATATCTCCCAATTGGTATCCACTCCCCACTTCTGTAGTCCCACCATGATGTCTCTTCTACCTCCCACATCCTATGTGGTTGAAACACCCTAGCCTGTACAAGCCTTTAATAATTGTGTTGTTGGCCCATTTAGCACATGTGTGGTTGTGGTTAGTGGTTCGGTATCACCTTAGAAGTGAAGGAGGCTAAAGGTCAACTTATAATCCTTCTTGTTCCAAACATATCACCTTTGGGGTAACCCTTCGATATGAAGCAAGGTCAAAAGTTTGATAGGTGCTACGCATATGTAGGCATGTTCCATATGAGAAGCTAGGTCATATAAGTAGTTTTTGGATGTGATGTGTTACATATAGAATTCAAGCATCAACCATTGTTGCATGTCCCTGCAATTTGTGTATCAAGGGAGAGTCCTGAGCATTTGTTGCATATGTGGTGAGCGGCCAAGAGCTTTGGCCCTTAAGGGGGTTAATGTAACACCCAGCCTATTAGAATCCCATAGTAGTTCTAAGATTGTCCCATGTGGCCCAAGCAGCACATGAGGAGTTGTAGTTGGTGGATTTAGTACCGCCTTTAAAGTTTAGGAAGATGAGGGTAGGCTTATATTCCTTGTCATTCGAAATGTAGCTCCTCCGTCCTAACCCTTTTACACAAAGCAAGGACAAAAGTGCAAGAGGGATGCTACATGCATGCATGCATGCCTATTCCACATGAGTAGATTGACAATATAAGGAGATTTTGGACACAGGGTGTTACAATGATCCTAATGAAGAAGCACACTAGTGGTTTGCTAATAATGCCAAGAGCCATGACAACTCTAGGGTGTCTATATCTGAGTGTTCCTGTTATTTCCACTTTTGCAAATTAATGGAACCAGATGATAGGCCTATACCTCACACCTAAGCAAGCCTATAGATGTCATTTGGTGACCTTGAATCCATTGTGTATGTTCCCTCCCTCCTTATCTGTACATATAAACAAACTTTCATCTTTATAATTTTTGATTTTTATGCCACTCAAATCAATTTGTTTGTGCTTGAAAAGGGAGTTGTATTGTACATGAATGTGTAATACTTCAGTTGTAGGATATAGTTCATATCACTGCATTGGAACCTTGAAGCAACCCCTAGCCACTATGACTAAAGGAGCTAGGCTTCATGTACATCCTATATATGTGAGGTATTTTAGGACTAGCTCAACAACATTGTGCCATTACACAACCGATATGCACTACCTACTATCCCCAACTACATCCCCCAACTTCCACTATTGAGTATAGTGGTCACTATGGCTCCTGAGGTGATAGTGACATTTTTTGTTTTTGTACTTTTCTAGTTTTATATAGGTGGGGGAATCATTTTTATCCACCATTTTAGTAAATTATTCATTTTCATTGACAATTAATCAGAGAAGGTGATACTTATTGTCCAATTCAAGAAAATATTTATGTAGTGCACATAGCGGTGTTCATCCTAGTACTGGAAGCACTTGGCAAGAGTTTGTGTAAATCCATATTTGGCTCAAGTATAACCACAACCACTATGTTTTTTATATTGGTGATTGATTAATTTATATATGGTGGTCTATTGGAACTTTGAGGGTTTGGGAAAATCACATGACTAACCCAATAAATGTTAGGTGATATGGATGACATGCAATACATAGTGTTGTGTGCAATACATAACATTTTGTGCACTTACATGGGACTGACTTTGATACTCTTGAAGTTAACTAAGTTTTAGATGCTACCTCTATTAGATAGCAAACTAGAAATGTGGCTTTGATGCACCATGATGCAAGAAGATTGGTACTTGTTAAAGTGGTGATAAGTACCATGTGAATCTATAACTCATTTATATGGATATACAAAAATAGGTTAATTAATTCAATTGTTAATATTAAAAGTGCTCATTTCAAATGTTAAAGCTAATGTGAATGCATGCATTATGTTATATCTTGTACAGTTGGGAAAAATATATCAAGTTAACTAGATTAGACATCCATAACCTTGAGATGACTCTAGATGAAAGTGCACTACTGTGTAAGGCATCCGTAACATTGAACTTTATCTTTGTTCTTTACAAATTAAAATTGTTAGTTAATTAGAACAAGGATATTAAATCCAAACTTTGTGAGATTTAACACTAAAAGAGAACCTTTGCTATGCATGCATGAATCTACCTTTTGTTCAGTTCATGTTTGTGAGTTTGATATTTTAACCACTTTTGATATAGCCCTTTGAAAGGAAGTAGGTATTGATAAAAGTTATACTAGAAACATGCAATGTCTTCATTATGAAAAAGAGAATGAGATCATCAAGAGATAGAGAGCCTCTATAAGGAAGTGGACACTATGAACATAGTACATAGATAATGTCCAACCTCCTCAAGATAATCTTGATCATATGTTAATGAGTGTTGAGAAGGAAACGACACTAACATGCTTCAAGTGTCTTATGCATATTTTTGTTAGCCATTTCACAACTTTTTCATAGACTATAAGGTCATCAAAATGGGGCTCAGAGTAAAAAGTCATGGACAAAATACCAAAACTCAACCTCCTAAAATACTATCTCCCTACTTAATTTAGGACAGGTGAAAAAGTTATGTGCTAATCCATTAATAAAACAACCAATGAAACTAGACAAAATATCATGTGTATATCTTTTATGGATTGCACTTTTATCGTCCAGTGTTCATAGAAAGGTTATTAGAGCAGCGTCTAGTTATACTCATAGAATAATTTCATGGTCATTTTTATCATCATACCAATAGATGATTGTAGCAAACACATATTTGACACTAGCTAACTTGCTTTGGCCAATTTATACTCCTCCAACAAATGTGAACTTCAAGGTAATATTAGAGGCTTGTACTGGTGCTTGATTTAGTAATTGACTAGGCCTTAACTTGTGATATGTAATGAGCTTGCTTAAGTGTTCTTATAATCATGACATTTTCAAGCCTTTGATTCATGGTACCTCTACATCCTTCTAAATTGGTGTGGACAAACAACACCATGTTTTAGAATGAGGAGATCCCTTTATGAGAAGCTCATAGTGTATGATATCCTAGTGATTAAGAGAGTCAACAACACCAAGTGGTGAGCCTCACTAACTCTTATGACTTGTCCTAGTTGGTAGGATCATTTGTTGAAAGCTCAATATTGTTATTAAATGATGGACTGTGACATAGAGGATATCTTTGTTGAGTCATATGTGATTTTGGAATTGCTTTATGATAACCAATACCACAAATTACTTTGCTTAGTCTTGAGAGTTCATGCTTCCTCACTTTATCTTTTACTTAACAGATTTATGGTTCTAGTTGTGTAACTTTACCTTTATCTATGTAGCATATGCTAGTTCACAAGATTAGTTATAGGATGCAAAATGTCTTGTGTTTGGGTAAGTAGAATTAGTATATAAACTTTAGGTTGGATGTAATATCCCACAAAAAATGTTGTCAAAGGTTGATCTTCGGTGCATGGATGTGGGAAAAGGGTTGTGGGCCGTTGGATGCTAAGTTAGAGTCATCTGTGGCGTCGTTTCGTTTCTCCCGCAAAGAAACCCTAGTGGTGGCCCTTTCCCCCTTTTGCCCCTTCTTGGGTCGCCCCCCTTTCTTTCCCCCCACTTGGCCGCCCCTCCCCCTTTCTCCTTGGCTGGTCGCCCTCTCCTCCCATGGATGCCCCTCTCCGCGGCTTCCTCCTCCCTCTAGATCTCCCACCGCGCAGCAAGGATCGAGAAGAGGAGGAGCACGTTGAATTGAAGAGGGAGAGAGGATCAAGGAGTTGTTCTTCCCCATCTCTTCTTGAAGATTTTCTTGGGGAAAACCCTAGGTATGGATGAAATCATTGTTCCTCCCTGTATCTATGTGCTTTTGGAGGTTGTGGGTCATGGGGATTAAAGGATTAGAGGTTGGATTAGATGTGGTGTTAGGTTTTGATCTCGAATTGAGTTTTCTGCAGAATGGCAGATTCGACAGTTTCTGTTCATGCCAGTTTTCCTTGGTCTTAGTGACCTCAAAAAAATGAAAAGTCTATATATGAGTCGTAGATAATTTGTAGATCTTTCCGTGGCCGTGAAGAACACCTCAATCGGACATCAGATCAGAAAGTTATTGCAGTTTGATTATAGCAGTTTTTCAGTCCCATAATTCTATGCAGAATCTGTTCTCTTAAGATTCATGCAATTTTATCAACAGAATTAAACCTTGAGTTTGTAAGAAAAGTTGTAGATAATTTCATAAGCTTTCCAGATTGTTAAAGAGTGCATTCATATGAATTATGAAACTCCAGTTATGTTAGTTTTATTGTGGATGTTCCTATTTGCCTGACAAAAATGAGCGGGTCTGTTCACTGGTAGGTTTTATCAGGTAAATGGCCGAATTGGCTGTTCCAACTATGGAGACTTATGTAGAAGGATAAAATTTCTTACTGTCAGTAAAATTTCATGATTTTTGGTCAAGTAGTTTGTGAGATATCGAATTTTGAAGTTAACTACGCTGCTGTCTGAAACAGATTCAGTCAGTTGCTTTAGAACTTATAGATGGCAGAATTTAATTATCCATTGAATACCGAAGTTGTAGAGTATTTTGTGTAGATACTCCTATATTATTTGTTTGATATCACCACTGTTATAATTTTAAAGATACAAAATTAACAAACAGCGCTGCTGCTGTGTGACATGTGGTTCAGGGTGGGAGGCTTTCCACCAAGTCTTGGTTTCAAGTGTAGGAGTGATTTGTTGATTGTTGGAAAATGTTTGTGAAATATTTGTACTAAGTTTTATGCCCGCTAGCAGGTGGCTACACTTCAGATCATGCCTAGTACATTTCTTCTTCTTCGATGAAGACAAGTGAATGTAGCAGTGGTTGCTTCCGTTTTGACCTGTTACTTCTATCCCTACACTCTAATATATTGGATTCTTTCATAATTGGACTCTATGGTGATGCTTTACTTGCTTGCATTATACTGATGCTCAATCATATATTGATGATGATTATGGTTCGAGTATAACTCATGAGATTAATTCACACCCCTAAAGGTAAATGAAGTATGATTTGAGGTTTGTATTGTATCTGAAGGTAGATGAATTATTAATTGAGGTTGTATTGTATGTGAAGGAAGTGAAGTATATTGATAAATGCAGCATGCCATATACATTGCATGATTCACTTGCATCTGAAGTTGGGTCGTGACCTATGGTCCGACCGTACCGGTACAACTTAGCATGGTACGTTGCCCGAGGAGGGGTACGATGCGGCTTCATACCCTTAGAGGTATGAAGGCAGAGGACATATGCATTGCATTCATATGCATTCATTGAAGTGTTATTTGCAGATGATGTGGTTTTATACCCTCAGAGGTATGAAGACAGAGTACCTACACATTGCATTCCTATGCATACATTGAAGTGATATTTGCAGGTATTGTTGATGCAGGGAAGTGTTATACAACCTATTGTGGTTGTTCGAGGAAATGAGATGGTATTGATTATGTTGGGACTACTGAGTTCTATATCTACAAGTATTTCTAATCTTAATTGTGATTCTTTTAAAATGTTGATTAATTCAATTTGTGGTTTAAATATCTCGTCAAAACAATTCGCTTGCTGTGATGTTTCATCTCACTCTTGCATTACTCAATGCAGGTGCTTGTTGCTCATCAAGGGAAGTGGGAAGTAGCCGCACATCCACCTTCACTCTCTTAATAACGCTGCTTAGGCGCAGTCATGATTTGATTAGAAGCTTCTTGTCAAAGGATGTTTGTTTCTAACTAGTTGTGTGCACTGGTTAATTTAGTTCATGCCTTAATGGTTGTCTTCCCATTGCTTGTGAATTATTAAAGTCTATTATGTTTTCTTATCATGATATCTATATATACTTTGTTGCTTCCCCGTTTATGCAATTTTCAAAGGGGATGATGTCGAAATTTTATATATGAATGTTAGATGTGTAGTTTAGTAGCATTCTGGGGTGTTTGTGGATCCCGGGGTGTTACATTGGAACTACTTGTTATTTTGTAGTATGTCTAGTATTGGTTCACCCCTAACCCTCTTGGATTAAACCTTCATACATTTGATAGGTTCATTGTCAGGGATAAGATCCCTGGTCCCTGGGGACTACCGGTCAGCAAGCGCGCTAGGGAAAAGCCTCTGGTAACTAGGACCCATTGGTCAACTAGAGGAGGAAGGAAACGTCTACCCTGGAAGCACTCACCCCCAAACGAACCTCGCACCACCGAGCCCGGGGACAGGATTAGTGGAACCAGATAGGGGGGTTGGCCGAACCGAAGGGAAAGCACTCGAGGGGATCCCTCGCCCGGCCCGAGACTGACCCACCATAAGTGACCGATCGCAGTAACTGCGCCTGGCACCAAGCCACGACAGACGCACCGGTCCACCTCCCACTCTTGGCCTATGAGCCCCTCAAGTTACGACGCACTCATGACCTATGACCCCCTCGAACTGCGGCACATTTATGACCAGTGCACCCTTCGGCCTACGTCGCACTCATGACCTATCAGAACTAGGCCTGAGCGCAGACCACTTGCATGGCACAATAAGACAAGCCGCGCTGATTCCTAGGCTAAGGAGGCCAAGGGTCAGTGTAGCTTGAATGATGACACTCAGGCCCCATGCTGCTCGTGACGTTCGCTATAAAGAATGTGAGACAACCAAATGACCCCGGGCCCACGGGTGCGTGTGGCTTCACCCCGTGGTAGAATGCTCGGTTTTACCATCGCTTATTGACGCCTTCCTAAGGAAGCCACCACTAGTCGACCCCCTCCTTGGCCTATAAAAGGAGGAAGTCGGTCCCCAGGATAAAGGGGCGACAGAGATATGAGAATACGTCCAGACGCACACCAAGACGCAAAGACGACAGACCGACGAGGACCTAGAGGCCGAAGCCCTGACACCAAGTCAGGACTTAGTTAGGACTCCACTCTATAGCCCTTACCTCCGCCTTCTCCACCACAAAGAGATTTGGGAGCCTCTCCTCCCTCTCTCGCCCGCTTGTAACCCCTACTATGAGTATTGATCAACAATTGTGTCAGTAGCGCAAGCCGCCGATGACTGGATGTAAGGACGTTCTGCCCAAACCATTATAAATCTTACGCCCACCGCGCACACTGTCCGGAGCCCAGAACACGCACACAGAAATTTACTTGTCGAAGCAAGGTTTGGAACACCATAGTCATCATTCCTTTTTGACGGAGCAACTAAGTTGTCATAGTCCACCATCCAATATCAACACCCACCCTTGGGCCACACTTCTTCCTAACTTCTCTATTGTCCACCACCCCCACATGGAACTCAGTAATGACCAATTCTAAACAAAAATGTAACCACCTTCTTTTATTGTTTTTCACTCTAACATAGTCAGGAGAAACCATTCATTTAGAGCTTAAGAGAATTTGCCATTATCCAGTGATGTCAATGATGCTATAAAATTTAAAGTTCCATATAGAGGTTATGTGGATTTTGACTCCATTATTGTTTCATAGATGTTGGTTAGTGTTGTGACCATGCCTACAACTATGTACCAGTAAGAACATATAACCCTTTGTTTGTTAGTGACACATGATTCTATCACATGAAGTGAAACTCACTTTCACAAATTTGTCACACCAAATTTTATTTAACCTCTATGCAAATTAAGTTATGTAATTTATCTTTGAATGTTCAGAATCATTTGCATGCTCATGGGTACAGTAGTTACAACAATGCAGTTTTTTATTTGGCAATCAGCCTTAATTTTGCCCCTTATTGGTTTGATTACCTTCATAATCCTTGTCTTTGAAGTATGGCATTTTGCGCTTGTATGTTGCCACTCCTCTTGAGCATATGATATATATGGTTCTTTAATTTGCTAGACAAACTAACATTACTTGTATTATGCCCTATAACAACACTGTTAACAATGCACCACAAAAAAAACAGTAGCTCATTTTTTATTATTTCTTTGTGACAATAGCTCACACGGCCAAAAGAGTAAAAAGAGATGTCTGGTTTAGTATAGATTTTTATATTGATTTTATGGATAATCCTGATGTGATTTAAAGAAAATAATATGTTTGCACTAGAAGAAACTACTTTAGCATTCTTGTATTAAAATCAAATTGTAGGTATGGTGATGAAAATAATTTGAGCAATCATGAGCATCAAACACAAAGAAAAGGTATATCTAGAAAAAGGTAATGAAATTTTATATTTTGAATATCACAAGTTTTCAACCAATATACTACAAATATTGAGTAAGCTGATTAACATTTGATATATGAATTATAATGTCGTGGAGTTATGGATGCATAACCCCACCTACCATGCTTAATGAAAGAAAGAATGGCAACTTATGTCATTAATTTCTGAACAAAGGCTTGAACTTACCTATAAATAGTCTAATGGTAGTTTCTATGATGTTGGGCTAGTTGATGCATAGAATATTATTGTTCCTTACTGTTTCATAGAACATATGATTTTTAACTGTGGACTATGTAGGTATTGTTACAAAATAGTTACATAGAAAAGAGGGGCCGATATAGTTTGATAGACTACTTAGCCTTGCGTGTTTGATGAACGAAGCATTATTTAGAAATAAATTAAAATAAATTACTTAAATTAAGATACATATGCATTATTCAAGGGTACCTTGTATCCTTTAATTCCATTCAAAGATGATGGATTTTCAGTGTGATACCATTGCCCTTTTTTACTTTGAAGGAAAGGATATATGATTCCTCCAGATATGCAGCCTCCAAAAAGCAACCCGAAGTTTACAACATGTGGAACAATCATACCAAGACCAACCCATGATGCAGAGAAGTCAAAATAGAATCTGTAAATATAAAACACATGTTAATACATTTTAGAATGTTTTTGTAAATATTTATGCTACATCGATGATGAAAAGAAACTTTTGTGCTCTCAAGTATTTATTTACATGTTTGTTACCTCACAAACTAGGTTTGTATGTATCTTATATATCAAGCCTAACATAAGGTTTCTATGTATATTTTCTAGTTAACCAATCCACTAGAGATAGAATGTAAGTGAGTATGTCAACGCGGTGTATGTGAACAGAGGATTCTACTATTTAGAGCTTGTTCGGTTACAAGGGAATAAATCACACCATGGATTTAATCCGGGTCTAGATTGGGTGAATCCATATGTCACACCCAATCCAATGGTGGGATTAAATCCATCATTTAATCCATGTATCTCTCAAAGCTATCTATTCTTTTGATCCATGGATTCTAATATGAACTTGTGCAATATCTTCATGGATTTGTTCCATACCTAATGAGCTATGGATAGAATCTATGCCTTCCATAGTTTAAAAAATTCCCAAACCCTTGGGTTATAATTTATGATGGGTTTAACCGAATAAAACATTTGAGTAGGCTTAGATTATTTTGGGGCATGAATTGTGACATGGATTTAATTCCAATCCATGCTAATCCAGAGCTGGATTGGTGTAAACGAACAAGGCCTTATATGGAAGTAATATAACGGTATACTAAATCTTTTAGCTTTCTACGTTTTGTATAGTCTGCTTTGGAATGTCATAGAATATATGTTGTGGTAGAAATAAGCTAGATAAATTGCCCACCTGCGCTTATATAGTTCCAGCCCAAATGTTGGGAAGACCTGAAATCCACAACTATCACCTCCAGTATAAAACCATTGGAATATAGACCAAGAAATGCTTCCGACAAATGCTTTTATTAAAGCACGAACCTGCAGTCTGAACTCATGTTAGTGCAAATACTATAAAGAACAAAAACATTATGCCACTTATAGTTTCAGTGAGAAAGGCTAAACTTTACTTTGCTACATATGCTCCTTGAGGGGTATGAAAACTATTTATAAGGTGAGCTACAACTGAGCCTGTTGGAAATAGCAGTCTGTAATCAAGGATCATGACCTGTAGTGAGAAGAAAAAGAGTAAGAGGAGTGTCATTATGTCTAGAGGTAAAAAAGTAATTTACAAACTTCTAGGATTACAAGCAAACAAATATTGTTATTAAAAAATTCTTCATTGATGAAAGTAATATTTGTTTGATAAATTATAATGTTCTTTCTTGCTCAAGTTTGTTCTAGAATGCCTATAGTAGTAGTGTTACAAGCAATCATTTTTTCCATGGAACACATATATCAGAAATGTATTGTGCCTAAATTGCCTTAGAAGAATAAGTCAACTCTAAGTGGTATGAAATCTTGTAGAAGTTGTATCTATCTCTATGCATATATCTAATATTAAAGCACAAAAAATTATCTCCCTAATCCTCAATGCCATCCTCACCTGTAAGGCCTTGTTCAGTTTTTGTTCCCATTCTAGGGTGGTCGGAGGGGATTGAGAGGGATTAAGAGAGATTTTTCCTTGCTAGTGATTTAAAACCACTCAATTTCCTTCAATCCATATAGGTTGAGATTAAAACGGATATATTCTAACATTACTTTCCCCCACTCTTCTCCCTTTCATGATCATTCCTCACCTTCACTCATCTTCTTCTACCTTGAGTTCGTCTTATGTATGGCTAAAAACCTTCAGTAGGACCACATCACTCATCCATCCATAATTGAATTCAATCCGTCTAAAAAAACTAAAATCCAATCCATATTCAAGTTTGGGTATTCGTTATCCGATCTGTATCCGATCTATATCCATGTACTTAAAGTTTGATAATTAAGATGTCGATATCCATTCAAATCTTATTCGACACACCTCGATAGTCAACATATCTGATCCAAATTCGAAGAGAAAATATGAAAACAAATATGGGTCCATCCATGTTGGATCTAATTACATCCCTATGTGCATGCATTATCATTGTTGCTAAGATCTAGATGGACTCAAGCCCTTATTCACAATAGGGACAATCATTTGCAAAGATGTTTGGACACATGTTGGACACTCATTTGTCTCTATATTTCTTTCTTGTCTACCTATGTAAAGTTTTTTCTCGAACACGCAAGAGAGTTGCACATTATTATGTTAAAAATAGAAAACAAAAGAGGGATCTGCATGACTCAGACAACCCCTAAAGAGACATACACCACACTAGAACTTGTCACACAGTAATACATGACCCACAGCACGGAGGGAGCATCATGGCAACAAACCATAAAGTTGTTTTGCTTTCGCCATACACCGAAGTATAGCTTCTTATTTTACATTTTTTGTGATGCTATCAAAACTTGGTGGGGCCCCCTCAAACACACATGCATTTCTATGTTTTTAGATTCCCCAAGCCACTAACACTACCAATAAGTTGAAGCCCTTACAAGATTGCTTAGATATCTATCGTGCAACCTGACAGCACCATTCCGTAAAAATATAGTCCCTTAAGCATGGAGCATACTATTATAGCCCAACCAACTCTAGGGTGGTGTACCACACGGTCCTTGCAAAGACGCAGGAAGTGAAAAATGTTGTGTGCTCTCCTCTTCTTGATCACACAATGGATAGGTCTCAGGATGCTTAAACCCCCAATGAGCTAACCTCTTTATAGTCCAACACTGATTCAAAATAGCTAGCCAAATGAAAATCTTGCATAGAGGTGGAGCCCAAGTCTTCTAGATTTGTACCTTGACTCAAACCCAACAATCCCAAGAAAGAAATAATGAAAAGTAGATTTGGTTGATAATTCTCCTTTATGGGATGGTGACCAAATGTGATGGTCTTCTATTTTAGGGTAAAGTTTAGATTCTACCGTAATATCACAGAGATGAAGGTATTCGTCAAGGCTACAGCTGACAACCTCCCATGATGTCCCTCACCTAAGCATTATTTTCCTAAGCATCATGTATCATTCTTATTTTGATTGCTTTCTTTGCCACATATGTGCAAAGTGATGGAGCAAGATCAATCATACATTTTCCATGAAGCCATTTATCACTCCAAAAAGTGTTCTATTGTTATCACCTACAATAGAATAAGTTGAAATGGACAACATGGACAACGAATTGGAGTGAACATGTAAATCCAAAGCAACCCATGGCTGATCAGGTTAGGTCTTTTTTAACCACAACCATCTCATTCCTAGAGCCCAACACAAATTTTTAGGTCTAAAATTTCTAAACCTCTAAGATCAAGTGGTCTTTGGACCTAGCCCAAATCTACTAGACAATGCCCCCCGTTTATATCCTTTCAACACTTTCATAAAATATCTCACCAATGGCTTTGATGACCCACTTGGCGAATTCTAGAGAAATAAGTTGATATATGAGTATAACTGTTAGCAGTTCCCGAACAAGTGCCGCTCTTCTAGTTTG
The DNA here is from genome assembly GCA_029449295.1 of Zea luxurians. NCBI lineage: Eukaryota > Viridiplantae > Streptophyta > Magnoliopsida > Poales > Poaceae > Zea > Zea luxurians. Next base: position 16,392,113 of record JAOPSE010000027.1, on the reverse strand, counting down.
GTGCATCATGGTAGCCTTCCTCCCTAGTAGCTTGTCGGTTATTTTTTATCAATTATTGAATAAAACCCCACTTTTGAGAGTTTATTTATAGATAGAGGGGGTCCTAAATAATGACATGAGAACTCCTACACCTTACAGAGGAGGGAATCTTGTACATCTAGAATGTGCTGCTCATGATAATGGATTGGAGCCATAGAGAAGTCGCTAATGTTGGTGACTAATCATGATGCTTCTCTAAAAATTTTAAGGATCCCTTTAGTCAAATTTAGATCTTCTATGCATGGTCAGAGGAAAATCACCACATCATCTACATATAAGGAGAATTGTTGAGTAGAATCATGAGTTAGGATGGGTTGCAGTAAACCAGAGTCACTTGCTCAGTTTATCAAGGCATTGAAAAAACTAGACATACAATAGATAAGATAACTCGTTGGGCATTATGTTAAGAAAAATATTTTCTCACATTGGTTAAGAAAACCCTCAAACCCCTGCATCACCTATACATAGCGGTATCATAGTCTATGTGGGAACGACCGTGACCAGGCCAAGCCTTAGACGTGTGCATTGTCATGGGACAAACGAGGGAATTTTTTAACCTAGACTAAATTTCACTCCCATAGGGAGTTGAACTCAGGACCTGAGGGGGTCCTACTTAGTCCACCTAACCAACTTAGCAAGATGTCCTTTTGCTATTTTGGCATTAAAGGCATTCATGACAATATTGAAGAGCATATGAGACAATGGATTTCCGTACCATAGGCCTCTCTCATGCCAAATTGTTTCACCAGGCACTCCATTCACCAAAGTTCTTGTTGTGGAGGACCTCAATATCTTGGACTAGGTATTGCACAACATTGGACCAAGACCTAAACCTCTCAAAACTTGTAGCAAGAAAGCTCGTGATAATAAATCAAATGCATTTGTGATATCCAACTTGAGGAGAACTCTATGTTCTTTTTGTCTATGAAGCACTTTGGCTCTTTGTTGTACCAAAATAAAATTACCAAAGATGCATCTTCCTTTAACAAAGGTGTTCTAGAGAGACAAGATCTTTAAGTTAAAGAGCTAAGCAGTTAGCAGAGATCTTAGTCACTAGCTTTGGAAAGCTCTAGACTAAGATTACAGGACGGTAATCTTTCACCATGATAGCTTCAGAATTTTTAGGTACTAGAGTAATGTATGTTGAATGTAGCAAATTGAGCTTACTAGCATCACCCCGTAGAAGTTGACTTAAGGCAACCATCACATCCCCTTTTGGTAGTGATTAGCAAGTGATTTAGATAGACCCATGCAACACTTGACACTAAACAAGTTAGGCATTGGCTATGCCATTGTATAGGCTTGCCCACACCTACAACATCTTACTTACCAATGCTCATTAAAACATGCTCAATCAAATCTTGCAATAAAATTCATTGGGTCGTTTGGCATGATCTTTCTCCTCTAGGTGTCCACGTTGATGTCTCTAGTAACGTACTCGTACGTCTATGGGTGGGTTTCCCCCTACTTATTGGTTTATTGTATGTTCTTTGGTGATTTAGTAATTTAGTAAGTACTTCCATGGAGAAAACTCCCACTTCTAAACTTAATTAGTCATAACATTACAGTAGTAATATAGCAGAGCTGCCACAGTGATGTGTTAACAATATAATGGAGGATATATAAAAGTTCAAGTCGTTATTTACCTTCACCATGGGTATCATTGCCATTATTCCCAGCGTACTAGCGAAGAAAATCAGTAGCCCGTATCTCCCCATCGGCACGTCCTCAACAACGTCTTCCTTGTCTGGACTCTCACTCAGAGATTTCGCCAGCTCAGACGTCATTGCAACAAGGTACGTCGCAAAACCACCTAGAAATAAATGATATATATATTGGTTGATCGATTGAACTGATCAACAGCCGCATCATGCATGCATGCATGATCTCTATCTAGCACTGTCGTCGATCGTTGCAACAACTGATCGTCACTTACTTGAGATCGCCACGTTGACGCATGTGATGACGCTGGTCTGGAGGAAGACGTTCTCCTGCCTGGTGAACGAGGCGGCGGCGATCCCGCAGCGCCGCAGCAGGGACACGAGGCCCCGGAGGGTGACGAAGCAGAGGATGTTCGAGGGCATGTTGAAGGCGCCGACGATCCCCACGATCATGTAGATGCGCAGCGACACCATGGAGAACACGAACGCGTACACCACCGCGACGGCCATGGATCGCGGCGTCACCAGCCCCCAGAACCCGGGATGCGGCTGCCCCTCGAACGCCCTCTCCACCGACGGTGCCGACTCTCCGATCGTGGCGTCCATGACGACGAACGAATTAAGGTACCTGATCGAGTGCCGAGCTCTCTCTCTCTCTCTCCCGGCCCTTCTTGCCTGTGGTATGTGTCGATCGGTAGTGTGATCTGCTTACTACTGGTCTCTATTATTAAAGAGAAACAGTTTGCTGGCTCCTCCGTGCTCGACGCGTATGGACTATGGAGGGCTTCGGATGCACATGCACACAGTGCATCTCTTCTTCTTCTCTCTATAAATAAAACTTCAACCTGGCATCCTCGCTCGGCGCACAGCTGAGGGCCTTCGTTATGCCAACCGTCTGGCACTCCGACGACCTAAATTATACAGACATAACACGCGTCAGTGGTACTAAAATGGTGGCCTAGACTGAAGAACCGTCAGCGAAACTGACCGTTCCTTATGCCAACCGTCACGCGGGTTTGTTAAGTGAACCAACAGTGAAAATCTATTTTCACTTGTGGTTCATTAATCAAACCACTAGTAATGTTTAATTCCTGGTCCAAATGTCACTTTCTTTCTTTCCCGAGCACTACTGTTTTTCACAGTCACCTTCCATTGGAGGTTAATTTAGAGGTCCAGATTCCACAAAATACAAGGGTAGAAGTTTTGGTTTTCATTTTTTTGGAACAATGTTGCTCAGAAAGGTTAGTTTATGTTTCTCTTGCCTATTTTGTTCATTCTTACTCAAATTTTGCCACTTTTTGGATTTAGGGTTTCACCATGTGTTAGAGAGAATAGAAGCTAGGTTGTTGTCTCTATTTCCTCAAACGGCGTTGCTTAAGATGGTTAAGTATTGTCTCTCCTCTCTCACCTTTCATGTTTACTTCTCAATTAATTTAGTTTATCCAAGATATATTTAGTTGTTTACTTCGTGTGTTCTAGTGTGTTTATGTCTTTAATTATGTTACTTTGGTTTTTGTCTTTAATCTATCCATTTATTGTTCATCTTGTTTTAATTATGCACTTTGTATTTACCTTTCATGAGCTAGGGGTGTTTGTATGGAGAGAGGAAGATAGATTTGGTAATTAATTTTTTTTGTTTATTAGTTGCTATGAAAAAGGCGAGTTTATGTTTCTCTTGCCTATTTTTGTTCATTCTTGCTCAATTTTAGCCATTTTTAGATCTAGGGTTTCACCATGTGTTAGAGAGGAGAGTAGCTAGGTTGTTGGCTCTATTTCCTCAAATGAGGTTGCTTAAGATAGTTATATATTGTCTCTCCTCTCTCCCTTTCTGTGTTTACTTCTCAATTAATTTAGTTTATTCAAGATATATTTAGGTTATAAAGATGACCCGTGGATCCTTGCTGATCGTGCTGCGTAGGTCTTCTATGTTGAACGGATCCTTTCTAAGAATGAGAAGAAAAGTATGGACAAGCTACAGGAGTTCATGGTGTATCTCATTTAGAGGATTTTAACCAGTTCAGGGAGATGTCTCTCTTTATAGACACAATTTGTTGCCCTGAATGCACCATGATGGACAAGGAAGAACAATATCTGTCTAGATAATATTTGTCATATAATCGATTTATGTTATGACTTGTGCCTTATCGATGTTTCGGCATGGCTATATTTCTCTGGCATAATCTGCACTCGCGAATATGTGGGCTAATTCCTAGCATAATTAGGGGAATTGGCCAACATAGAAGATTTTTGTATTTGTGTGTTCTTATTATCTCTTACTGGCACTGCATTCACTTGGTATGTTGTATTGCCTCCTAACTCAATTAATTCCTGAAATGACCTAGAGCATAAGTTTTATGAACACTTTTTCTCTAGGGATTACGAGTTAGATTTAGTTGATCTAGCATCACTCCAACAAGGGGACGATGGATCAGTTAATGATTATATCCGGAGATTTCGGGATACTAGAAACTGATGCTTTCAAATCCATGTCGCCGATAAATAGCTAGCGTGGTTAGCATTTAATGAGTTGCATTCATATTTGAAAGAAAAACTAGATGGCACCGAGTTCTTTTCGCTAAGCCAATTAGATCAGTAGACTTTGGCTTATGAAAGCTGGAGCAAAGAGTTGTCTCGTCATGATGAGTGACGCGACAGTAGTAGCTCTGATGACGAGCCAAAAAAACTATATGTCGCATAGCCTATTTGGCATGCTGAGGCCAAACTCTCCGCTTTCTCTTCCCAGCAACCAGTTCAAAAGAATCGATAAGGAGAAGTTAAGTTCACATTCAATGTTGCTAAGTGTGGCAAGATATTTGATGAATTGCTTAAGAGCGGCAACATTAAGCTGTCTCACACAATTCCCATGACGGATGAATTTAAAAGGTGGGCTAATTGTAAATGGCATAACTTCTTTTCTCATGCCACCAATGATTGCAATGCTTTCCATCAGGTAGATATAATTAGCTACAAATGAAGGCCGATTGTTTTTTTAAGAAATGCAAATTGATAAACAGTCATTCACCACCAATACACTTGACATAAATGGTAAGAAGGTCCTAAATTGGCCGAGAATGGCCAATAAAGGCAAGGGAAAGAGCATAATCATTGGTGATCCTCACACGCCAAATCAATGACGTGGAGTGACTGCTTAGAAGGCTTTGGACAAGAAAGAATCTGTCAGATATTTGACTAGAACCACTAATATGACCGGAAACACTCGAGGGCAAGCACTGTCTGATATTTGATCAAGGTCTCTTATCGAGCGGTTACCCGACAGTCCAGCTACCAAAGCTAGACAGTCCAGAGACATCATCGTCCTAGGACCTTTGGGCATCGACATCCCGAAATAGATACTTGGAAGCAAAACACCTCCAAGCCATCTAGTTGGCTCAACAGTGTCAGCCCAACTTCAGAGCGACTTCTTGCTAGAAATATGCGGAAGAAGGTTGTTCAGCACAACCAGCGAATAAAACAATCAAAGTCAACTACGAGAAAGAGGCGATCTCTACAGAGGTAAAGGCCGATTAAATTAGCTCGATAAGTGGCGCAACCAATGTCGCCTACTCATCAGCCTCCATGGATTTTGTGGTATTTTCCAGTCTACCCATCACTAATGTGTTGTCTTACTCAAGTGTGTGATAGTACGATAATGAATCTATATTACTTGCCCAATCTGTTTGCTTATTCGGGCTAGGGGCACCACAATTTTATACCTTTTGACATGTTGGTCACATAGCCATGGTCGAAGCGGATGCAATCCAAATCGGTCATTGTTAATTAGAGTTCTATTAAATGGCTATATTGTTTGATCAAAAGAGTTTGTGACTTGCATCAGGCCAAAGTTCTTATTTTGGGAATAAGGCAATTTGTGGAATCTATTGTTTCCCAAAGACGCTGGTAGGACAAGTGTTTTTGGTTCGTTACCTCCACTAAAAGGTAGGGGCATGTGTTCAACACCAAATTTGGCACCTAGACTGTTGGGGTCCTTCTTCTTCCGAAGGTCCTAAAAACATAATTAACCATTTGTTTTCAGCATAAGCCATTACAGGGAGCTTCGTCTTTAGGATGCAAGTCTTTTCCTCATGATGAAGGCATACGAGATGAAGATATGATTTAAGGATGATAAGAATAAACGTCGAAGCTATCGCCAGACTGACAGCTTCGACTCGTAATGGAGATGAAGTATGATGATGATGCTGGCCGAAAGGGAAAAGAATACTTAGTCCTTAATGACTTGTATTATGATCATAAGTGAATATTGGGGACATAAATGTACTTTTACCCAGGCTGTGTCTCGTGCCTATAAATAGATGAACAGTAGCACCGTACTGTTCACACTGATTTGTAATCTCTCTCGCATCAACACCTTCGAGCAAGCCGAAGGTATCAATGTAATACAAATTCTGTTGATATTCATACATGTTTTATGGAATGCAAATACGAATGAATCAATGAGATATACTTACCGTCTTCGTCTCTTTGCATTCTTGTTTATCTATAAGATGGTGAAGGCATGTCCTTCACGACCTTCGTCTGATGATCATTATGTTCATGAGGAGATAATGCTTCGGAAGACGAAGGTCCCTAATACTTAACAATCGTGTTGCCTTGTTCTTGATTCACAACATTTGAGAACAAGTGACCAACGTGGATGACCGGACGGTCCGGCCTTGTAGCCCAAACAGTCCGTTAGTGTAGCCCTGACCGTTCGCGATCAGATTAGTTCAGGCTAGAGTCCTTATCCCATGTGTGGTTGTCCTAACCTATCTGTGGGAATCTGTTGGGTCTCGCCTAAAACCGGTCCAGACCTCTCCCCATATATATGAAGGGGTATGGCCGATTGAGAACACACACAATCCAATCAAACGAATCTATCTACATTATCATGCCTTAGGAGTAGACATAGTGTAGCTCTAGTTGTAGTTCTCCAATCTCAATATTCACCTCTCTTCAACTCTATGTCATCTAGAGGAGCTTTGATGGCCTACCCATCCTAAAGCAAGCCTACGATCTCTCCTCCCTGACAGAGTCCCTCCTAGAGGCGAGATCTACGTTCAATGTGAAGCCATAGTTATCAGAGTGTCGCTTAGGCGTCACTAAAGCAACGCCTAAGTGGTAAGATGACCAAGAGGGGGCAAGGCATCCTATCGCCTTGCCACAAGAGTAACATGAGGGTAGGAAATGGAAATGGAGAGGGAAAGAGGCAGCGACGATGTGCGGGGAAGAGGCGGCGACGTCGTGCGAGGAAGAGGTGGCGTCGCGCGTGCCCTCTACCTCTCTCTCAGGCGGGTGACTGGTGACCTCCCCTCCTCCCTCTCTTCCTCTAGCGATGACTCCCTTGCTCCCTCTCCTCTATTTGATGGATGCAGGGATGAGGGATGTGGCTAAGGGAGGGATGCGACTGAAGAGGGTGTTAGGTCAAGAAGTGGTAGTTGGGCCGAGAAACAGCAGGCTGGTGGCCCATATGACCTTAATCTCTTTTATTTTTTCTTTTCTTTTTACTTCTCTATTAAACTAGTAAATATATTAGTTATATATTCATTTTTTCCTAATCTTCTACTACTATTTATTAGTCATGTTAGATTTTAAGTCTATTATGTTGTGTCGGTTTTTCGAACCTCACTCCGAAAGGTAAATTTGTGTGCACGTTCTAGGCTCCGGATGTGTGCGCGGTGGACGCAAGATGTATACTAGTTTGGGCAGAATATCCTTACGTACATCTAGTCATCAGCGGCTTGCGCTACCAGCGCCATTGCTGATCGATACTCGTAGTAAGGGTTACAAGCGGGCGAGAGAGGGGCGAGAGGCTCCCAAGTCTCTTGTGGTGTAGCAAAAAATAAACAAAAGTAAGAAATATAGATCAAATTGTGAAGTTATAGTTCAATGTCACCAAACTTAGTGAGAGACGTGTTCGTCTGTGAAGCACATATGTTCACACGTTTGTATAACTTCATGACTATTTACCTTAAGCAACTAATACTAAAATATGACTTCATGCCAAATTTCACTATTTTTTTACCATATTTAGTATTTTTTTTGTCTTGGAAAGGTATTTAAATAATAGAAAATAGTAAATAATCCAAAAAGGGGCATATTTACGCGAAGTAAGTTTATAATGGTTAGATGAACAAATAGTATACTGTTGAAATAAAAAAATAAACAAAAGTAAGAAATATAGCTCAAACTGAGAAGCTGTAGTACAATTACACGAAACTTAGCAAGAGATGTGTCCATTTATGAAGCACCTATATTCACACTTGTATAACCAAATTTACAGTTTATTTTTAAACTGGCTATGATAAAGGAATATTGAATATTGTAAACAAATATTTGAACCGGGCAAGAAGGAAATCCATTGCATTGTTTGTGTCACGCAACAATTTACATCGAATTTCACTATCACTGCAGGGTGAATCACACGGAGTCAGGAAGATGCCACTCGTGGTCAGGTGAAGCGTCGGTTTCTCCTACATTCTGGGTACGGTGCCGTCGACGTCAATGTCGAGGGACTCGGCGACCTGATCTGTCCTCTCATCTTCCTCGATTCCGGCACCGCTGCCGTCGACGCAAGGGACCTCGCCTACCGTTGTGTCGGATGATGCTTCGGCTGGTGCGGAGAGCACGTCGTTCCATCCCTCATCGGAGTCCTAGTCCGGCAGCAGCAGCACTGAAGCAGGGTAGGCCAACACACCGATCTTATTGGCGGTGGTCTGCGCCAACCCCAAGTCAGACTCCCAGAATGTCATGTCTGGCGACAACAGCCTGCCCTTGGCGGCGTCCAGGAGTCGGAGGTGCCGGTGGAGACGATGAACGGGTGCTCGAGCAGCTGCCCCGTCGTGGACTGGTCGTCCGAGCATCGCGTCAGGCACCGGCCCAGGAAGTCCTTGGCCTCCGCGGACAGCCACCAGGGCACCTCCAGGATGGCGTCCGTGTACCCGACGAGGCGCACCGCGGCGAGCACGTCGACGACAACGCCAGCCCACGGCGCGCGACCAGTGTCCATCTCGAGGACGGTGCACCCTAGCGCCCGGACGTCGGGGGGTCCTAGACGTGACCGCGCTGTCGGAGATCCGCAAGGACGCGCACACCTCCGTGCACACGCTGCGGCAGGGGAAGGTCCTGACGCCCGAGCAGAAGGCGAACCCGAGGAAGTTCGCGGATTGCATCCACTGGTGTGGACCACAATCGATATTTGTAGTGTTGTCCCTCGAATGCATACTAAGATGTAGATAAGCAGCGAACTGTCATGTGTAGGCTCTCTTAAAATTTTATCATTCGGCAAACAAAAAAATGTGCAAGAGACATTGGTGTGGTTTCAAAGGCCATTGCTCTTCCAGTCGTCCATGTGCACAAAAGACCACAACAGAAAAAACTCAGGAGCAACTCAACTGAGAAGAAAGATGCGGTATTTCGTATCTCGTACCTGCAAGGCTAGCTATGACTCTATTCTAGATTTTTATGACATGCAATCAAAATAGCCTCTCCCCACCATTTCTTGTATAATCCCATTGTATCTAACAAGATGTTGATCAACTTAATTGTGAAAGCAATATAAGATTATTGTAACTAACCAGTTTTTCTTGAGGCACTCGAGTTAAGTCATGCTCATTACGATTGTTTGAGCAAATAAATGGTTTTCATGCCCATAATGGCAGAATTCATCTTGGTTTTTAAAGATGGGTGATAACATTAAGGACAAACTAGTTTTAAGTGTTAATTAGAGTTAAGATACACTTATAATAGTTTATTACTTTATTTTATGTTGGTTATACTATAAGAGGGGTAAGAATTAATAGCTTGACCTAGGTGAGCCTAATCTATTAGGTATGGTGCACACTTGTCAAACTTAGCACTAGATAGCTCAAAGGAGGTCAAAAATCTTTTGGAACAAATCCTTCCACAAAGAGTTTGACTTAGAAGTGATTTTAGGGGTCAAGCGATCATTAGACCCTAAGAAAACAGGGTCATGAAAACATTAAGTGTGGTCTAACACCTACACATGGGATTGCTAGAGCTGAGGGATCATTAGACTCTAGAATTTGGTTCATCAAACTGTACAATAAGTCTATAGTAGTTATGGCTTGCTATGTGGGCTGTCAAACCTTGTGAACATGATCTACGTAGGACCATTTTGTCCTATCTAATGCCTTCTAAAGAGATTCAAAGAGGAATTTGGTGCGTAGGACTAGTCCAATGGGGTCGTAGGACTATGCACTACACAAATTCTCCAACAACTATATCTAACATAGTGAGGCCACTATAACTGTTGAGCCTCGTTAGAGTATGGAGATTGGCTCGACGCTTAGGCATTGGATGGTCTAATGCTTATGGATTCAACATAGTAAACATGTAACAATTAGTTGTTTGGTTGGAGAGTATAAATACCTCCCCAACTCATGTATTCTAGTACTCTTTCTGATTTGTTCAGATGAAGAAAGACTGATAGGAACGTGGAGGCATAAGAGGGGGGGGGGGGTCAATTAGGACTTCCATTTTTGCTCCTAAACTAGGCCTCTAATTTTATCTTTTAAACAAAACAAATGCAGATAACCAAGTAAGCTAGTGTATCTATGGTTTTGTCTAAGTGTCGTTATCTCTATCAAAATAGAGTTATGCAACCTAGATTTTAGTCCTACCAACTATCCTATACTCTAAGCTAGAAAAGGTAAAGCACACAACCAAAGGAAGCAATATAAATTTGGAAGCTTAAGTGATAGAGATGCAAACTCCCGTTGACACATTGGTAGTTTTATCGAGGTATCAAGAACCGTGCAAGGTTATTACTAATCCTCATTAGTGTCCCTACACAAAGGGAACCCCACACGAGAGTAGGGATGTCAACTCAACCTTTGCGTTGGCTTACCGCCTATTGTTTGTGTGGCGGAACTGCCCGAATTATTCCGACTTAAGTGCCCAAGTCCGACCTTAGAGGCTGGACCACACTTAAATGGGAATAATCCGTCAATCCCTCGGATCTAGTCCGACACGGCCACTGACAGGATCAAGTACCACCGTCTCACTCGATGGTGAGTCACAGAGCAAATACAATAAAGCATAAAACCATGCATGGAAGAGTATTAAGTTATTACATCACCATTGTCATCATCGGAGTTTTCGCAAAAGTAACCATCATTGTTTTTTTTTTTTTTGGAGTGCAGCGGAAAATAAACTAACGGTAAATAAATGGAAGGATGGGGAAGCCTGTCCCATCACTCCTCATGCTCCTCCTCAGCCGAGGCAGGGTCCCACTCGACAGTCCAACCCGGTGGCAGGGTGGATGGCCAAGTCACTCCAGCAACCATGTCCTCCAGAGAACCTGTGAAAAATTATGCCACAAGCAAGGCTGAGTATACTAATACTCAGCTAGACTTACCCGGTGTGAGGAGTCTATACTCCTCTACCTCTAGACATGCAGCTGTTTGGCTGTAGGGTTTGGTTGCCAAAAGCACTAGCTGAGTTTCTGAATCAAGATTTTAACTTTGTCAAAATTAAGTGTGACTCTCTTAAGGCTAAAAGTGTACTATCTACTCATACATAGTAGCAAGCATTTTTAGCAATCATCATTTTGTATCATCTCATCACAGTTCCACTTCTTACTCAATGCAGTACAATGGATCAAGCAGTCTCATTAGCTGCGAGAAGCAGACGATTCGAATCGAGTTTTATCCTTGCAAGGTAAACCTAAACACACGACATGTAGGGGCACTCCGTCCCCACACACATCAACCGTCCCCATCGATTCCCCGTCAGCAGATCAGGGCTCACCGCCTTGGTGTACAATGCCTCACTGACCCCGACTGGCCGTCGTGCAGTGACCGCACTTGTACCCACCATAACCGGAATGGGAGACTACGTCTCAGGTCGCGTGAGGAGGTATGTCCACTGCCAGGTTCACTCAGGTACTAGGCTTACCGATTTACCATATTTCTCGGTATGTGTTTAGTACGTTCAAACGCTTGACACAGGTATCCGCACATTAATCCTTATTCCATTTTCCATCTCGTGGACAACCAATCCCCATGGATTGTGGTCCACCAACTAGTATCATGACAGTGTGAAAGTGGGTACAATCAACTTCCTGATCTCGCGCGAGTGCTAGAAAAATCACTCGTCTTCTACCGAGACCCTAATTAAATAAAGCAGCTACTCGACCTGTCATACTAGTGTTCATCTCAAAAGGATTCCTGAGATCATGCAACTAGGGTTTCAAACAATTCCTACACCTAAGTGCACAATCAATCCTACAATCATTAAGTGAAGTAAAATAGCATAAATAACGGGTTATGCATAAAACCGGGGCTTGCCTTCCAAAGCAGTGGCAGGCAGGTCCTCTGGTGCAGGCTCTGGTGCTGGGTCGGGGGCAACCTCCTGGGCAGCTCCTTGCTCCGGCACGAGGACGTACTCTCCGTCAGCAAGATTACAGTCTATCGAAATGCAATGAACATGTATGTCATGATTATGCAAAATTTAAGAACATTAAGTTACAGAATTCAAGTTAAGAATTTAACTTAGGGCTTCTTGGTTACGAGGGTCTTCTAGTGGTATTCATAGACTTATTACTTGTTAGTTTTAGGTTTTCTCTCTAAAATACATATTGGATTTGTATTGCCTCTATAAATTTCAGTGGTCAATTATAAAGATCTTAAGGGGACATTAAGTTCCATCATCAATTTCCCTTCTTAATTTCCACCTAGGGTTTCTAGTAGGGGTTTTGAACTATGATAGTAGTTTAAAAATTTCCAAAAATTCTGTAAAAATTACAGTGGGTGGTCACTGGCTATACTAGCTTGTTTTGAAAATTTGAGGCTTAAAGTATAAAAGCTAATCTTTAAGCAAAAATAACAATGGTTAGGTAAGTGGGGCCACTTTACATTACAAGTCCTTTATTAAAGTGGTCTCTGACCTAATGGTTATTTTTGCTGGCCTCTAATAGTGATAAAAAGCTCTTGTACCAAAAATGGCAGAGAGCTACAAGGTGGTTAATTAATGGTGAATTTTCTAAACTTTGGTGCACAAGAGTGATTAGAACTAACTTGTCATTTGAAAAATATCAAACAACAGATTTCAGATTTTTCTTAAGTTCTTATTACCAACACATTAGTTATCCTAAGGTTTGGGGAGGTTTCACCTTAGGGATATTTTTGTAGGGTTTTTCTAAGTTATTCCTATTTTCTTCATTAAAAAGGTATCTTGTTTATTTTACACTACAACAGGGTATGACATATTTTTCCAGTGAACTACATTGACTAAGTATCTTAACAAAAATAGGTGTGCCTTCTGGTTCATCATTTATATCACCCTTTCTATTTTTCTTAAACTTAAGCATATTATAGAAGAAGGGGTTAAGATTATCTTAAAGTAATAGACAGAGAGGTTTAACATTTTTAACTGAGTTAGTGAGTGAATATAAACTTCTCCAAATTTTTCTAATCCTGGTTAAATAGTGCAACTATTTTTCTTGCTATTATTAAGCTTTTGGCCAAAACTGAAAATAAAACAGAACCTTGTATTTTTCTCTAGTTCATATGGGGTTTTATATTTTTCTTAGACAGGTTACATTATTTAGAGTCTGGCAAAATTGGTTTGACTAAATTTGGATGATTTAAACAAAAGTTATGCATTTTCAAAGTTGATGTCCCATTTAAAAACAGATTTACTTAAGGTTTTCTGGAAAAACCAGTTTGCACCGAGACCCCTAAGGTTAATTTGATTCAACTCTCGCAGATCTATCCTCGGGTTACTATTCACCTGAGTCTTTGGCTTTGCACTTAACCCCCCAGGGTTTTCTTCCTCACACCCGCGGTCCTTTTCCTAAACCGAACAGTAGCCGTAGGAAAGAAAGGACGGCGCGGCTTACCGGCGGCGAGGGAGGTCCGGCGAAGGGTGGGGTCGGCTCGGGGAGGCTCTGGCGGTCACGTCGAGGTACGGCTCGTCGTCGGGGATGGCCGGAATCGCTCGGTCCACGTGCGCAGGCGGGCGAGCTCGTCGGTGGCGAGTGTACCGGCCAAACCACGGCGACCTAGTCCAATCCAATGGCACGGTGAGCTTCACGGGGTCGCGTAGCGACTGTGTGCGCAAGGAATCGAAGAATGGCCGAGTGGATTACCCGGTCCACGTGCGCCGGCGGGTTCTTGAAGTCCGGCGAGCGCGATTCGGCCACTCCGGTGACGCAGGCTCTCGGTTCAAGCTTGAGCAAGGCTCACGGCTTCACCAGGAAGCTAACCGAAGGCTTGGATTGAACGGAGGGAGGCTGGAGAGGGGTTGGCCACGACGGTGGTCTTTGGCCGGCACTGGCGGGCCGCGGGGAGGTCGCCGGAGGCGAGGGCTGGCCTGGGCGAGTCCGGTGAGGTACGTAGGAGGCACTGGGGGAAACAACCGAGCGCTGGGGTGGGTTTTATAGGCGCGGACGCGGCCGAGGCGCCGGCTTGGCTCGGGCGCGGCGCGGGGCGCGCGCGGGCGTGCTCTGGCGCGCTCAGAGCGCGTCGAACACGTGGCGCTTGGCTTCTGCCCGTGTTCTTCGCTCTGCTGAGCGACCAAGCGTACGAATCTCGCCATGTCGACTGTGAAGGATCTCTTCCCTGCACCTAGAGCTACCTATTTCATGTGAGTTCCAAGGGAGGATACGCCCTAGGTTAGGAGATAGACCGGCGCCAAGTTTGGTTTGTCTCACTGCACACTCCGCGACAAAACCGATGTCAAAGCTTGTCAAATGTCCGAGTCTCGGTTTCAAATTTTTCCAGGGGGTGCCTTAAGTGGTATAGCACATTTTTGGTATAGAACCCAAGTGGTTTTGGCGCCATTTTCCAAGTGAACACGGCTGGTCTTTGAAGTAGGGTTAAAATGTGACTTAGAGAGGGATGGGGAGCTCTAGCTCTCTCTCCACTTGGAGATTTGAAATGGGGTTTCTCCAGGGGCCTTTTTGCAATAATTCCTTCCCCTAAATGCTGGTTACAAATCACTTAAGGTTTGGGTAAAAGTTACACATGTTTTACCTACTTAATCACTCTCTTTCCCCCCCCTTACATAGGGTTTTGGAAGGTATGACTTTGAAGAAATCTAGGGTTCTTCCCCCCCCTATTATCCAAGATAGTAAAAGTACAAAGACTTAGGGTAAAGTTTCTCATGTCATGTGCAACTTAATCATAACATGAGCCCCAAGGTTCTTATGTGCTGCCCTAAGCCTTTATCTTATGTGATCACAGCTTCTAGTGCCAAAGTGGCTCTAGCCAGGGTAACACCTGGGTGTTACAACCCTCCCCCCTTAGAGGAATCTCGTCCCGAGATTTAGGTAGAGTTCCTTGGAGGGGTGCTTGAGGGGGTGATGGTGGTGTCTCTCCCTTACCCAAGTCTCTCTTGTTAACTGCTCTTCGAACGTCATCCTCTTTGCAACTTCAGAAGGAAGCCCTTCTTAAGTTGTATCCATAACTTAGACTATCCTTGTTATCTAAGTTTTTCTGATAATTGTATTCAAAGGGCAGGTGGGGGGTAGGTTTCGGGGTTACGTACCGGCTTCTTTGGGTAGAAAGTCGGGGAAGCGAGAGCGTAGAAAATCCTCTGTCTCCCACGTAGCTTCTTCTGCTGAATGATGACTCCACTGAACCTTATACATTCTGATTGACCTGGCCCGAGTTGATCTTTCCTTCTGATCCAAAACCTTGACGGGGTACTCCTGGTAGGACAAGTCTGGTTCTATTTCAATGTCTGGTTCTGGTAGCACCTCAGTGGGTAGACGAACACATTTCCGCAGTTGAGACACATGGAACACATTGTGAACTGCGGACATATGGGATGGTAATTCCAATTGGTAGGCTACGGGTCCACAACTTTTCTTGATCTTATAAGGTCCAATGTAGCGAGGGGCCAACTTGCCCTTGATCCCAAATCTTTGGGTACCCTTGGTTGGTGACACCTTAAGATAGACATGATCTCCCACTGCAAACTGTAGAGGCTTCCGCCTCTTGTCATGATAACTCTTTTGTCTGGCCTGCGCAGCTTCTAGGTTCTTCTTGATAATTCTAACCTTTGCCTCTGCTTCAAGCACCAAATCTAGCCCAAAAATTTCCCTTTCCCCTGCTTGAGACCAATTTAGCGGGGTTCTGCATCTTCTCCCATATAAGGCCTCAAAAGGTGCCATCTTCAGACTAGACTGATAACTGTTATTATAAGAGAACTCTGCCAAAGAGAGGCACTTATCCCAATCCTTTCCATAATGTAATGCACATGCCCGCAACATGTCTTCCAATATCTGATTCACTCTTTCTGTCTGGCCATCAGTTTGAGGGTGATAGGCTGAACTTCGGATTACTTGGGTTCCAAGTGATTCTTGCAGTTTCTCCCAAAAGCGTGCCACAAACAGTGCTCCTCTGTCAGATACAATGGTTTTTGGCATACCATGCAACCTTACTATCTGATCAACATAAATCTCCGCGTACTTCTCTGTCTTGTGGGTGGTGTGCACTGGCAAGAAATGAGCAGTCTTGGTCAATCTATCTACAATAACCCATATGGAATCATGGTGCCGGGAGGTATTGGGTAATCCCACTATGAAGTCCATGCAAATGTCCTCCCATTTCCAAGATGGTATGGGAAGGGGTTGCAAAGGGCCTGCTGCTTTCAGATGACTAGCTTTTACTCTCTGACAAGTGTCACATTCTGAAACGTACTTGGCAATTTCCCTCTTCATCCTGGTCCACCAATAAAGAGGTCTGAGATCATGGTACATCTTGTTGCTACCCGGGTGCATGGAGAACTTGGAAAGGTGAGCTTCATCCAATATCTTCTTTCTGAGCTCGGGGTCCTTGGGAACCACCAATCGGTCTTCAAACCATAAAACTCCTTTGCTGTCCTGGCGGAAACACTTGTATTTCTCTGCCTTCAGCTCGATCATTTCTTTAATAATCTGAACTCCCTTATCCCCAAACTGTGCCTGAGCTATTTGTTCTTGCAATGTGGGCTCCACTGCAATATATCTCAATTCACCGGAAGGAACAACTTCCAGGTTCAGCTTGCACAACTCATCACACAAGGTGGTGATTCTTGCATCCATGTTCATGCAATTACATTGGGCTTTTCGGCTCAAAGCATCTGCCACAACATTTGCCTTGCCAGGATGGTAATGCACCTCCAAATCATAGTCCTTGATCAATTCCAACCATCTTCTCTGCCTCATGTTCAGATCTGCCTGAGTGAAAATGTACTTGAGGCTCTTGTGATCAGTGTAAATGTTACAGTGAGCTCCCATCAAGTAGTGTCTCCATATCTTGAGAGCATGAACTACTGCTGCCAACTCCAGATCATGTGTCGGGTAATTCTGCTCATGAGGTCTAAGGGCTCGGGAAGCGTAAGCAATCACTCTGTTCTCTTGCATCAACACACAACCCAATCCCGTACCAGAAGCATCACAATAAACCTCAAATGGCTTGGTGTTGTCGGGTTGAGCTAGCACTGGAGCTGTTGTCAAATGTTGCCTCAGGGTATGAAAAGCATCTTCACACTTTTGGCTCCACTCAAATTTGACTCCTTTCTTTAACAGTTCAGTCATTGGCTTGGCAATTCTAGAGAAATCCGGAATAAATCGTCGGTAGTACCCTGCCAATCCCAGAAAACTCCTAATCTGCTTCACTGTAGTCGGGGGTTTCCAGTCCATCACTTCTTGCACCTTCTCAGGATCAACTGATATCCCATCCTGAGAAATTGTGTGACCCAAGAATTTTATTTCTTTCAGCCAGAACTCACACTTGGACAACTTAGCATATAACTGATGGTCGCGAAGTCTCTGAAGCACAATATGTAGATGCTCCGTGTGTTCATCTTCATTCTTGGAATAAACCAGAATGTCATCAATGAAGACAACCACAAACTGGTCCAGCTCTGGCATAAATACTGAGTTCATCAAGTACATGAAATAAGCCGGGGCATTGGTTAGCCCAAAAGACATCACCAGAAACTCATAGAGCCCATATCTGGTAGAGAAAGCCGTCTTGGGAATGTCACTGGCGCGGATCTTGATCTGATGGTAGCCCGAGCGAAGGTCTATCTTGGAGAATACCTTGGCTCCCACCAATTGATCAAACAGAACATCAATGCGGGGTAACGGGTACTTGTTTTTGATAGTCACCGCATTGAGAGGGCGGTAATCAACACACATCCTCAAACTCTCATCCTTCTTCTTCACGAACAAGGCGGGACATCCCCATGGTGAAGTGCTTGGTCGAATAAATCCCTTGTCCAACAATTCTTGCAATTGTTTCTTCAGTTCTGCCAACTCCGCGGGAGGCATCCTATAAGGTCTCTTGGAGATAGGAGCAGTCCCGGGTTGCAATTCAATGGCGAACTCAATATCTCTGTCAGGTGGCATTCCTGGCAATTCCTCCGGAAAGACATCGGGGTAGTCGCAGACTACTGGGATCTGCCTTACTGGAGACTCTGCCATAACAAAGGCACAAGACTGGGCATCACCCTGGTTGGGTAAGTACAAAACAGTCTCGCCATAAGCAGGAGAATGAATTTCAATGGCTCTGGCTGCAATATCCAATATTGCCTGATGTTTGGCCAACCAATCAGTTCCCAAGATGATATCCACACTATCCAGTCCCAAGATAAGAAGGTCAGTTTTAACTATCAAACTACCAAACTTTATGGGCACATGCCTGCTGATTTGATTTGTGGCAATCCTGCCTCCCGGGGTTGAAATGGTAATAGCCCCGTGGGTGTGGCAAAAAGGCAGCTGGCACTTGACGCTAAATTTGGCACTGACAAAACTATGTGAAGCACCAGAATCAAAAAGAACAATAGCAGGAAAATTTAAAACTGTAAAGATACCAGTCATGACGGGTGCTCCCTCTGGAATGTCAGCCATTGTAGTGAAGTTCAGCTTGCCCTGCCTTACTTGCACTTTCTGCCTCTTCCCCTGGTTCTGGTTGACATTTTGCCCCTGCCTCTGCTGATTCTTGGGACAATTCTTGGCATAGTGCCCAGTACTGCCACAAGTGAAACACCGATTATCATTAGCCTGGCGGTACTGCTGCTGCTGGTTGTTCCTCTGAATTGGGAATTGGGCACGGTTGGGTGCCTGCTGCTGTTGCTGCTGCTGCGGCTGTGGTGGCCTGATCACCCACCTTCCCTGCTGCTGCTGGGGTCCCCTGCTCTGGGAGTCAGACACAATCCTGAAGCGCTGGGGCTGTGACGAGGGTCCGGCCACAGGGGTCTTCCTCTTCTTCTCCGCCTGCCGAGCCAAGATGCAGTCTTCCTGGGAGATGGCCATGTTGACCAACTCATTGTAACTGTTGGCCCGGACAGTGTTGAGACGGTCACGGAGCTTGGTGCTGAGCCCTCTCCTGAACCGGTCTCGCTTCTTCTCATCCGTATCTGCATGGTATCCGGCATACTGACACAGATCGTTGAAGGCCTGGGCATACTGTAACACTGTCCTGCTGCCCTGAGTAAGTGCCAGAAACTCGTTGAGCTTCCGGTCCATGATGCCAGCGGGAATATGATGCCCTCTGAAAGCGGCCTTGAACTCCCTCCACTCCACCTCTCTGCCATCCGGCTGCATAGCCAGAAAATGGTCCCACCAAGTCCTTGCGGGTCCGCGAAGCTGCTGTGTGGCGAACCTGACCTTGGTGACCTCCGAGCAAGCCCCATGGAGCAATGGGAACTTGGATTCTACCACCCTTAACCACACATCTGCATCTAGTGGGTCCTCCGACCTGGTAAACAATGGTGGCTGGGTGCTGAGAAACTCCTGGTAAGTAGCAGCGACGGGGTGACGCTGATGGTCTCCACCATACTGCTGAGGGGGTGGCTGCCGC
This sequence comes from Zea luxurians, assembly GCA_029449295.1. Taxonomy (NCBI): domain Eukaryota; kingdom Viridiplantae; phylum Streptophyta; class Magnoliopsida; order Poales; family Poaceae; genus Zea; species Zea luxurians. The sequence continues at coordinate 16,372,603 of JAOPSE010000027.1, read as the reverse complement.
TGAGCTAGCTGCCTCAGAATCTCATTCTGCTGGGCCATGAGCTCCTGCAGAGTGGGAGGCGGTGGCGGTGGAGGAACGCGCTCATTCTGGCCACGACGCTGCCTCCCAGCCATCTGAAAAAGTCACATGGTTGCTTAATAACACATCTCCAAACTTAAGGTTCGAACATGGCAGGGGAGTCAAAGTAATTGATAGATTTCGAATAAAACAAATGAAAACGTGATCCTTCCATCCGAATTTAAATTACCATCAGTCATCCCTAAACATCCCAAAGAGTTTTTACTACTGGTTACATCAAGGAATCAAGAGACTCAACTCTACCTAGCCTAGTACCCTAAGGGTGCAAAAGCTAAGCTAGCGGCGAGGAGTCTAACTATCATCAATCTCTAGCATTAGTCTGGCCTCTACTGAGCGAACGAGGCGACGCTAGACTCGGGGGAAGGTGGTCTCCCTGAGCCAGCGGTGTCTACACTGGAGGCAGACTCGTCTCCTCCCTCGATGTCGACGTCCTCGTCAGCCTCCGCATCATGGATCTCTTGGTGATGCATGTCCAGATGCGCATTAGCCTCTGCTAACTGCTGCTGAGTGTTGAGGAGCTGATCCTCGAGGACCTCTATGGTATTCTCCCTGGTACCCACCAGCTCTTCCAACTCATGAGCCTCGTCAGTCAGCTGCTCCACCTGTAAATCCTTCTCCACCAGCTCCTGGGATAAATCCACCACGAGCTCCTCCCGGTTATCCAGGGTGATCTTGGTGTCCTCCAGCAATGCCATCAGGTGGGACATGGCCTCCCCACGCATCACTTGCAGACGATACAGAGCGTTCATGCACCGTACCGACAAGTGTGCCGTGTGGCCTGGGTAGAGAGCCCAGATGTCCTTGGCATGCTCCACCCGGTCCTTCCACATCGGGTCGTCCTCCTTCTCCGCAGGGAACAGCCCAATGGGGTGAGTAGCCAACTCCAAGGGGTGAAATCCACAGAAGGTGGTCAATCCATGCAGAGCGATAGCCTCAATAGTGTCCTCAGCCCGGTATCCATAGGACTCGGAGTCCAGTGAACGCCAGCCTGGTTGCAAGGGATGAGGCTCCAAGGTCATCCTCACCCTGCAGCGAGGTACCCGGTGCTTCTCGAATAGCTGCACCGCGTACTGAGGGGGTGTCAAATATCCTGCCCCCTGAAGCACCTCCCACAAGATGCGGGGAAAACCCTCTCGTGCAAGTCCGTCAGTGTGGGTCAGTGCATCTCCATCCTCAGAGGATCCGTGGGAAGTCATCTGTGCACGGTTAAGCGTAAGTAAAGAAAAGGAAGTAAAAAGAACAGGGAAAACAAAACTCAACCTGCCTCTGGTTAAAAGAAAAAGATAGTGAGGACCTAGTTGGCTGCTATTTCACTTTTAAGTCTTTTTATTTAGTCAATTATTTACTTAATTAAGAATGCATGCATGCACGTCCTGAACGACCTCACAAGAGAATGAAAGGAATAGGAAAGACTCCCATCCTGTAAAAGTGGCCTGTAGGGCCTAGTCACTTAGCCACCTAGCTACCCTTCTATCATCCTAAGGCTTCACGTCCTAGGTCTATCCTGCTTGCCCTACTATCTATCCAACATTGTTTCTATCCAGTTTTACTTTTCGAAAAGGGATGGTATTTAGGATTTATTGATTCCTCTGTGGTGGTACAAGCTCCGATACCAGCTGTGGCGGAACTGCCCGAATTATTCCGACTTAAGTGCCCAAGTCCGACCTTAGAGGCTGGACCACACTTAAATGGGAATAATCCGTCAATCCCTCGGATCTAGTCCGACACGGCCACTGACAGGATCAAGTACCACCGTCTCACTCGATGGTGAGTCACAGAGCAAATACAATAAAGCATAAAACCATGCATGGAAGAGTATTAAGTTATTACATCACCATTGTCATCATCGGAGTTTTCGCAAAAGTAACCATCATTGTTTTTTTTTTTTTTTGGAGTGCAGCGGAAAATAAACTAACGGTAAATAAATGGAAGGATGGGGAAGCCTGTCCCATCACTCCTCATGCTCCTCCTCAGCCGAGGCAGGGTCCCACTCGACAGTCCAACCCGGTGGCAGGGTGGATGGCCAAGTCACTCCAGCAACCATGTCCTCCAGAGAACCTGTGAAAAATTATGCCACAAGCAAGGCTGAGTATACTAATACTCAGCTAGACTTACCCGGTGTGAGGAGTCTATACTCCTCTACCTCTAGACATGCAGCTGTTTGGCTGTAGGGTTTGGTTGCCAAAAGCACTAGCTGAGTTTCTGAATCAAGATTTTAACTTTGTCAAAATTAAGTGTGACTCTCTTAAGGCTAAAAGTGTACTATCTACTCATACATAGTAGCAAGCATTTTTAGCAATCATCATTTTGTATCATCTCATCACAGTTCCACTTCTTACTCAATGCAGTACAATGGATCAAGCAGTCTCATTAGCTGCGAGAAGCAGACGATTCGAATCGAGTTTTATCCTTGCAAGGTAAACCTAAACACACGACATGTAGGGGCACTCCGTCCCCACACACATCAACCGTCCCCATCGATTCCCCGTCAGCAGATCAGGGCTCACCGCCTTGGTGTACAATGCCTCACTGACCCCGACTGGCCGTCGTGCAGTGACCGCACTTGTACCCACCATAACCGGAATGGGAGACTACGTCTCAGGTCGCGTGAGGAGGTATGTCCACTGCCAGGTTCACTCAGGTACTAGGCTTACCGATTTACCATATTTCTCGGTATGTGTTTAGTACGTTCAAACGCTTGACACAGGTATCCGCACATTAATCCTTATTCCATTTTCCATCTCGTGGACAACCAATCCCCATGGATTGTGGTCCACCAACTAGTATCATGACAGTGTGAAAGTGGGTACAATCAACTTCCTGATCTCGCGCGAGTGCTAGAAAAATCACTCGTCTTCTACCGAGACCCTAATTAAATAAAGCAGCTACTCGACCTGTCATACTAGTGTTCATCTCAAAAGGATTCCTGAGATCATGCAACTAGGGTTTCAAACAATTCCTACACCTAAGTGCACAATCAATCCTACAATCATTAAGTGAAGTAAAATAGCATAAATAACGGGTTATGCATAAAACCGGGGCTTGCCTTCCAAAGCAGTGGCAGGCAGGTCCTCTGGTGCAGGCTCTGGTGCTGGGTCGGGGGCAACCTCCTGGGCAGCTCCTTGCTCCGGCACGAGGACGTACTCTCCGTCAGCAAGATTACAGTCTATCGAAATGCAATGAACATGTATGTCATGATTATGCAAAATTTAAGAACATTAAGTTACAGAATTCAAGTTAAGAATTTAACTTAGGGCTTCTTGGTTACGAGGGTCTTCTAGTGGTATTCATAGACTTATTACTTGTTAGTTTTAGGTTTTCTCTCTAAAATACATATTGGATTTGTATTGCCTCTATAAATTTCAGTGGTCAATTATAAAGATCTTAAGGGGACATTAAGTTCCATCATCAATTTCCCTTCTTAATTTCCACCTAGGGTTTCTAGTAGGGGTTTTGAACTATGATAGTAGTTTAAAAATTTCCAAAAATTCTGTAAAAATTACAGTGGGTGGTCACTGGCTATACTAGCTTGTTTTGAAAATTTGAGGCTTAAAGTATAAAAGCTAATCTTTAAGCAAAAATAACAATGGTTAGGTAAGTGGGGCCACTTTACATTACAAGTCCTTTATTAAAGTGGTCTCTGACCTAATGGTTATTTTTGCTGGCCTCTAATAGTGATAAAAAGCTCTTGTACCAAAAATGGCAGAGAGCTACAAGGTGGTTAATTAATGGTGAATTTTCTAAACTTTGGTGCACAAGAGTGATTAGAACTAACTTGTCATTTGAAAAATATCAAACAACAGATTTCAGATTTTTCTTAAGTTCTTATTACCAACACATTAGTTATCCTAAGGTTTGGGGAGGTTTCACCTTAGGGATATTTTTGTAGGGTTTTTCTAAGTTATTCCTATTTTCTTCATTAAAAAGGTATCTTGTTTATTTTACACTACAACAGGGTATGACATATTTTTCCAGTGAACTACATTGACTAAGTATCTTAACAAAAATAGGTGTGCCTTCTGGTTCATCATTTATATCACCCTTTCTATTTTTCTTAAACTTAAGCATATTATAGAAGAAGGGGTTAAGATTATCTTAAAGTAATAGACAGAGAGGTTTAACATTTTTAACTGAGTTAGTGAGTGAATATAAACTTCTCCAAATTTTTCTAATCCTGGTTAAATAGTGCAACTATTTTTCTTGCTATTATTAAGCTTTTGGCCAAAACTGAAAATAAAACAGAACCTTGTATTTTTCTCTAGTTCATATGGGGTTTTATATTTTTCTTAGACAGGTTACATTATTTAGAGTCTGGCAAAATTGGTTTGACTAAATTTGGATGATTTAAACAAAAGTTATGCATTTTCAAAGTTGATGTCCCATTTAAAAACAGATTTACTTAAGGTTTTCTGGAAAAACCAGTTTGCACCGAGACCCCTAAGGTTAATTTGATTCAACTCTCGCAGATCTATCCTCGGGTTACTATTCACCTGAGTCTTTGGCTTTGCACTTAACCCCCCAGGGTTTTCTTCCTCACACCCGCGGTCCTTTTCCTAAACCGAACAGTAGCCGTAGGAAAGAAAGGACGGCGCGGCTTACCGGCGGCGAGGGAGGTCCGGCGAAGGGTGGGGTCGGCTCGGGGAGGCTCTGGCGGTCACGTCGAGGTACGGCTCGTCGTCGGGGATGGCCGGAATCGCTCGGTCCACGTGCGCAGGCGGGCGAGCTCGTCGGTGGCGAGTGTACCGGCCAAACCACGGCGACCTAGTCCAATCCAATGGCACGGTGAGCTTCACGGGGTCGCGTAGCGACTGTGTGCGCAAGGAATCGAAGAATGGCCGAGTGGATTACCCGGTCCACGTGCGCCGGCGGGTTCTTGAAGTCCGGCGAGCGCGATTCGGCCACTCCGGTGACGCAGGCTCTCGGTTCAAGCTTGAGCAAGGCTCACGGCTTCACCAGGAAGCTAACCGAAGGCTTGGATTGAACGGAGGGAGGCTGGAGAGGGGTTGGCCACGACGGTGGTCTTTGGCCGGCACTGGCGGGCCGCGGGGAGGTCGCCGGAGGCGAGGGCTGGCCTGGGCGAGTCCGGTGAGGTACGTAGGAGGCACTGGGGGAAACAACCGAGCGCTGGGGTGGGTTTTATAGGCGCGGACGCGGCCGAGGCGCCGGCTTGGCTCGGGCGCGGCGCGGGGCGCGCGCGGGCGTGCTCTGGCGCGCTCAGAGCGCGTCGAACACGTGGCGCTTGGCTTCTGCCCGTGTTCTTCGCTCTGCTGAGCGACCAAGCGTACGAATCTCGCCATGTCGACTGTGAAGGATCTCTTCCCTGCACCTAGAGCTACCTATTTCATGTGAGTTCCAAGGGAGGATACGCCCTAGGTTAGGAGATAGACCGGCGCCAAGTTTGGTTTGTCTCACTGCACACTCCGCGACAAAACCGATGTCAAAGCTTGTCAAATGTCCGAGTCTCGGTTTCAAATTTTTCCAGGGGGTGCCTTAAGTGGTATAGCACATTTTTGGTATAGAACCCAAGTGGTTTTGGCGCCATTTTCCAAGTGAACACGGCTGGTCTTTGAAGTAGGGTTAAAATGTGACTTAGAGAGGGATGGGGAGCTCTAGCTCTCTCTCCACTTGGAGATTTGAAATGGGGTTTCTCCAGGGGCCTTTTTGCAATAATTCCTTCCCCTAAATGCTGGTTACAAATCACTTAAGGTTTGGGTAAAAGTTACACATGTTTTACCTACTTAATCACTCTCTTTCCCCCCCCTTACATAGGGTTTTGGAAGGTATGACTTTGAAGAAATCTAGGGTTCTTCCCCCCCTATTATCCAAGATAGTAAAAGTACAAAGACTTAGGGTAAAGTTTCTCATGTCATGTGCAACTTAATCATAACATGAGCCCCAAGGTTCTTATGTGCTGCCCTAAGCCTTTATCTTATGTGATCACAGCTTCTAGTGCCAAAGTGGCTCTAGCCAGGGTAACACCTGGGTGTTACAGTTTGAATTTTCCATTGGTTTGATAGTTTTATGAGCTTTGTTCCTAAATCATGTGACTTATGTTTCGAGTTTTTATTTACATTCAGTTTATGGTTCGATGGTTCATGATGTGCGATTTAGTCTTATGTTTATGTTCATGTTCGTGTAAGTGCTAGCTCCACTTACTCGACTTTACTGATAAATGCTAAGGATTCATGTTTGTGCGTTTCAGACAGAAGCTGCTATTTAATTGATGGTTCATTTGATCCTTGTCATGGATTCAGGTGTTGTATTTGATTTTTCACTTCTAAATATGCTTGCTGAGTATTTTTACTTACTCTTATTAATCGTATGTTTATTTGTTTTTGAAAGTCGCTTAGAGGGGGGTGAATAGGCGAAACCTGAAATTTATAAACTTTAAACACACACTAAGGCCGCGGTTAGTGTTAGAATTAAATCAGAGTATGGAAGATATTTCTTCTTGCTATGAGTTGTTCAATCAACGTGGATAACGTTTGGGAGCAAACTCAAATCTATATGAGCAAGTGAACTTTTAGAGAGAGGAAAGAGGGGGAACAAATCAAGTGAAGATCAATAAGTGAACATGGTGATTTGTTTACCGAGGTTTGGTTCCAAAAAACCTAGTCCCCATTGAGGAGGCCACAAAGACCGGGTCTATTCCAACCCTTGCCCTCTCTCAATCGGTCACTTAGACTGGTCGAGTGCTTTTTCTCAATCTCACGGGTCACTAAGACCCCGCAAGGATCACCACACAATTAGGTGTCTCTTGCAAGCTTTACAAAACACTTAGAGAGTTTAGAGAGAGATGAGGAAAGCACGATTAAGAAAGCCAAGCAACAAGAGCAACAAATGAAACACGTATCACACTCTCTCAAGTCACTAATCACTAATGATCACTTGTCTCAATTGTGGAACTTGGAGAGATTGTAAGCTTTGAATGTGTCTTGGAATGGATTGCTAGCTCTTGTATTGAATGTGTTTGAGTGGAATGCTTGCTTGTGTTCAATGGAGGTGGTCGGGGTTGTATTATACCCTCCAACCACTTCCTAGCCGTTGCTCTCTTTCTATCAACAGCGGACGGTCCGTGCCCCTGGTCCGGATGATCCGCCCCTGCACATCAACGGCTGAAATCGCAACGGTCAGCAGTAACGGCTATATCAATGGCTATAGAGCATTTAATGCGTCGTCAAATGTTAGATAAAGTAGTCGCAGACGGTCTGGCCATGCACCTCGTACTGTGGCAGAACCTCCAAGTTATTGGGCCCACATGCACCAGTCCTTGTCCCAAAGACCTCAGACGGCTATGCATGTGCACCAGATAACTTAACAGGATCTGTCCGATTGCCCCAAGGACATCGGATAAACCACTTACAACCAGAACCGTGGGATTAAGTAAACACAAATCACACACACCAATATTTTTGCAGCGGAAATCTTATTACCAAATTTTATAAGTTACAAAAATTTTATATTATTTTATCGGAGTGATTCCAAAAGTATAAATTTGAAATATATGCTAGCTCAAATGACCATCCTCAATAAGAAGATAAAGACGGGGTATACTTATATAAGAAGGCCGAGCCCACCGGCACTTAACACCATTGTCAGCAGCACAAGACTATAACCTGAAAAACAATAGGGAATAAAACCTTAAGTATGGAATTACTCAGCAAGACTTACCCGACTAAAGAAAAGACTCTCAAGGGTATGCTGGAATTGGGAATCAAGGAGAGGCTTTAGCAAGAATCAACTTAGATACTTTTGCGGAAATAGCTTACTAAAGTGAGTCCTTACTTTCAATATTCTAACGCCATATTAAATATTAATAGACTCTGTTTGCATCTAGTCTAATTTCACCATCTCATCAATACAACATCATTTTTATTCATAATGTTCACATCCTGACTTAGGTTGTAGGGCAGTGACCAAGTCTTCATAACCGCGAAGGTACGGCGATCCGAATCGATTATACTCAGCTGAGGATCTCCGATCACACGACATATGTAGCACTTAACCCTTGCATATGTCAACCCGCCACCGGGTTCTTAAGACCAGATCAGGTTCACGTCAACTGAGAGCACAGATACACCACCGTCCAGCCTCTTGCCACGGAGGGTACACGCTACTCTCGCCACCGCTCCACGCCCATTGCGTGTTATCTTATTCTGGCCTTAGTCTGCCCGAGGCAAAGCTTACCCATGACGAGGCATGTGACCAGTTAAAGGGTCCTCGATCAGCAAGCCTACATACGCATCCAATCCTTACTCAACCTGGGTAGAGCATCACCTGTTCCTAGCCCAAGTCCCGATTTAAGTACTTCCACCCTTAGGATTGTTTGTGTTCCTTAGGATGAAAAGAGCATCACAGGGAACTTTGCAGTAAGATCCCACCATGCTCCCAATGAAAATATATTCTTGTAGGTAGAAGCCATCTTTCCTCAGGATAACCCCTGAGCAAGGCCTTAACGCAAAAGACAACCTCTATCCACAAGATCTGAGCAGGGCTAAACATTTTTTTAAATCATATTTTGATACTTCACCAGAAGTATCTATAAAGGTATGGATATCAAGGAAGGCAATGCATCAAAGGTTCCAAGCAACTCCTATAAACCTAATGCACATTTCACTAGACTTAAAGTGTGCAAAAATTATTTAAAAACACAAGGAAGGGGTTGCATGCACCGGGGCTTGCCTGAGTAACACTAGGTTAGTGTTTGTTAGGCGACCACTTGGTGAGTATCCTTTGGCTTAGCACTCATTCAGATTATCCATCTTCCGGTTCGTCCATCAGCTTCATCTTGCGGAGTAGTCCGCGCTTGGGGTCGACTTGGCTTGTCTTCCGCATCACGCGATTAAATAACGTACCTGAATGAAATGCATTATGCACATGAATGCATATCGACAAGAATATCACACACCTAAATAGTGCTACGAGATAGCGAAACACCTAGCGACGAGGAGTTGTAGAAGTTCATACGGAAATATTAGTTATCGATATACAGCTACGCGCAATAATTATGTTTCTCGAACCTAACGCAAACATCACGAAACAACAAATTATACACATTTAATATGATTAGCCTAACACAATTTATCAGTTAATTAATTAAATTCTAAACTTATTCCTCGTTTTATAAATTATACTACATCTTTATAAGTGATTAAAATATTTTATCATCACACATGCCTACCAAAATTCTACTCGGTCCACTAATTCAGCTAAGTGACCGGAATAGCGAAATAACTCGCTATAACTAAATCTGGCTCGATAATCGCAAGAACTGCGAAGTCGACGAGAGTTTCGTGACCCACGCATTTATCGAGCACCTAATGATCATCGCACTAGCACATTAATTTATTTAACGTTCGAACTATTCTAAACAATTCATCAGCTTACCGTTTCAACAGCTGACTCGAAACCGCGAGATCGGTAGCGATTTTCCAATCCAGGCAATTTGTCAAGCGCTTGGCAGATGCCACACAAACTTCACACCGCTAGCCTCGTCTTCACCCGATTCTTGGGATTTCTTGTTGACGCGCGGATTGACGACGACCTTCGATTAAAAGTTTGGAGCGAGCTGGTGAGGTGGAGGTCGAGCAGGGGATGACGGGTTTGACGACTCGACTGTAAACGCGAACACGCCGAAACCCGACGGATGACGAGTGAGTGCACGGATGGGTTGGGTTGAGACCAGAGGACGACGAATGCCATGGCGGGTTGGAGACCGGATTTAACAACGGTGTTGTACCATGACGTATAGAAAATTGACAATCGGCCAAGATGTAATTGGCGAGTTGGGTGACTCCGATGATTTGACGGTGGTGACTTGGGCGAGCACAGCACAGAACGATGCCCCGCCTGGCCGAACTGAAGGAAGCGCGAACCAGAGACAGAGTGGATACCAGGGGCGAGTTCACGGCAACAGACACGCTTGACGATCACAAACGCAGCTGAGATAACTAAAAATACTACGACAGCCAAGAATCGGCTCGGGGACGACAACCGGTATGGAAGAGAGAAACTCGCCACGGAAGCTCGACACGTCGTGGCGAGCAGAGAACTTCGCGCGCGCAATAGAAGAGTTCAACACGCGTAGCAGGGGCGAGCAGCAGGCGCCGAGCTGCGCATGCGCACGCGACAGAACTCGACAAGGAAGCTCAGCATGGGCACAGGAGCGCGCACAAGAGGAGCTCTGAACGCAGGGGCAAGCAGGGAGCTTGGGAACGCAGACACTTGGGCATGCGGCGGAACTTGACCGAGGGCACAGGAGCTAGAGCTCTAGACACCGAGAGCTGCAGGGAGGAGGGAGAAGAACCAGCAGCCGGCACGCATCCACGGCGAGGAAGAAGACCACGACGCTAGGAGCAGGGAAGGAGCACGCGCGCGCAAGGGAGCTCAACGGCTGGACGAGCTGGAGCAGACGCGCGCATAAAAGAAACAGTAGGGAGACGCGCGCACAGAGCTGAATCCAAGCAGGGACTGAGGGACGCGTGCAGGATGAAGGAGCAGAGGAAGCAGGCGCTAGAGAGAGATGGAGGGAGAGGGGGAGCTAGAGGCCAGCAACGCCGGCAAGCTCGCCATGTGAGTGGTTCCGAGCAGAGCAAGCGCAGGGGCGCCGCGACATGGCGAGTGCGCCAGGATATTCTGGCCACGAGCAGTGAGATGGGAGAGACTCGACCGGCGCCATGTGTAGCATCCCAAAAATTCAAATCCTGAAATTTTCTCAAACTCGCCTTAAATTCAAAATGAATTTCAAGTTTCATTTCAAAATGTTTGTTTGCGAGTTGATATCAACAAATAAAATATAGTGGTCTATATTATCTCCAAAATCCTCCTCAAAATATCCTACAAATACTTCCCGAGTGATCCCCCTCAAATTCTTTCCAGAAATACTGCCTAGATATTTCCCTAGTGATCCCCTTCAAGTTCTTTCCAGAAATACTGCCCAAATATTCCACCGATATATCTTCGGATATTTTCCTCTTGAGAAATACCTTCAAAATCATTTTTCAAGACCCTACAAATATTTTCTTCATAACTTTCCTCATGCCCATACGTATACGTATGCCTCCAGTGTCATACGGTGAGCTCTACAAGCTAATTACACTCATATAAGACAAATCCATGCTAATCTCCCACTAATCCTCTCATCCTCCCACTAATCCTCTCATCCCTCCCCTAATCCCCCCACCATGGCTATAAATAGAGGGGCAAGGGCCTCCTCTCATCCCACCCCAAGCCATTTCGTGGCAACTCTCTTCCCCCCCACACACACCCACTCCATGTTCCACACAAGCACACACTAGCACAAGGATCGTTTGATCATTCTTCGATCGTTCATCCCCCTGTTCTTAGTTTGTTCGTTCGTTCATCCGATCGTTCGATCGTTCGTCCGATCGTTCATGGTTCATTCATCCGTTCGTCCGATCGTTCGATCGTTCGTCTGTTTGTTCGTCCAAATAATCTTTTTCCTGCCGTTATGCTGCCAAAATTTCGATCGTTCGTTCGATCATTCGATCGTTCATCGTTCGTTCATAGTCCCTATTCATCGTTCATTGTTTGTTCATAGTCCCTATTCATCGTTCATTGTTCGTTCATAGTCCCTATTCATCGTTCTTCCAGATAATCTTTGTCCTGCCGTTATGTTGCCGAAATTCCAATCATTCGTTCGTCCGATCATTCGATCGTTCGTCCGTTCGTTCGTCCAAATAATCTTTTTCCTGCCGCTATGCTGCCGAAATTCCGATCGTTCGTTCGTCCGATCATTCGATCGTTCGTCCGTTCGTTCATAGTTCCTATTCATCGTTCATCGTCCGTTCATACGAACTATTCACTATCACTATTCGCTATTACTATTCACCATTACTATTCATCGTTACTATTCACATACCCTATTCATCATCATTACTATTTATTATTCTTATTCATCATCGTTACTATTCATCGATGATATCTATAATTACTTTTCCGTCACCACTATTCATCGTTACTAATCATCGGTCATCCAGTCATCCCAAATTTCAACTACTCATCCATCATGCTGTCCAGTCCACCTAAGACCAGCCAGACCAATATTTCAGTCATACAAACTCCGGTGACTGTTATTTTCCTTCCAGTAGGGAACTTCCCATCTAGTCACCCATCCTAGGTTTCTCCAAGTTGAGCATGCTTAACTTTGAGATTCCTTTGAACCAGGCTTCCAAACTTAGATTCCAATAATTCTTGTTTCTAAATTCTTATCAAACTATTCCCTATCCAACCATGTCATCCCTTAAGCCTGGTCCATATTCCAGAAAACTCCCAAAATACTCTTGTCCCATATTCTGCCTATAACTCTCCTGTTCATACTAAGTCAGACAATTCATTCGTCACTATTCTCACCAATAGTGAACTTCAATGTGCTACACCACATACACCCAGCTATAAATACACCCAGCTACCCTCTCCCTCTCCACACACACTCAACACCCTTAGCCAAGGCAAACACCCCACCCACTCAGTTACTCCGCTCTGCTGGCTACACGCATAGTGTCGCTTCGCCTCTAGTCCACCCTCCTGGTAAGCACCTACGCTCCACCACCAGTAATATCACAACACCACATGACACAGATTCTACTCAAGACTCTACCCATCCATATATCGCTATTCTGACCACTATACTAAATATTTGTTGGTATACTTGCTTGTTTGTATGTTTGCTTGTTCATGTTGCATAGTTATCGGAGCGTTCGTGCCGTCTCATGGAGGCCAGATCTGCAAGTCTACGCCAGGCAGTGGAGCTAGAAGCCAGTTCCGCGAGCTCCCCTTTCCCCTTCGCCGAATAAGCACGACAAGCTCACTAGATCCCTTTGATGCATAAATTACCTATGATTTTTCAACCACAACCCTCAGCCTGTTATTTTATGCATGATATAATTTTGAGACAAGTTATTATGGCCACCCAAGCCGCTTGCCGCAATCAATCCTTAATATATTTGTTACAAATGATTTGAGAAAAGGGTGTGAGTTTTTCAAAAGAAAATGCTTTTCAAAATGTGTATGATGAAGGGTTTTCACCCTTATCACCTTAATTTGAGTAGGGATGATTAGGGACTCTCTGGTTTAGGGGAGGGCCTAAGGTGAAGGCTCAGCTAGTTTAGGCGTGAGCAGAAGGATTGTCCCCTCATATAAGGACCGGTTTGTCATCTTTCACTACCCGTACTCATGATAAGTACAACCACTCGAGACTGTGTGGGCAGTCACTCAATCTGAACTCGTACGGTCCAACCCCAGGGTTATGAAGGCTGGGGAGCACTGGGAGGATAAGGAGGGGGAATGTTTTGTCCAGTTTGGACATGGTGGTGGCCTGACTCCTTCTGGTATAACCGTTAAGGTTAGGACGTGCGGGGAAAGAAAGAGATTCGGATTTGGATCTCATTGATCATGAGATCGCAGAGCCGGACTAGTGGGTAAAGTGTACACCTCTGCGCAGAGTTTGAAAACCTATTCGAATAGTCTGTGTCCACAGGAATGGACGAGTCTGGTGTGGTATGGCAATTAGTGTTTTGTTTCAAAAAAAAGAGGTGCTTTTGAGAAAAGTGGTTTTTAAAAGGCCCGGCTGTTGAGCCATGAGCTATGGTGGACGGGAAGTCCAATAGCTGTTTTTGAAAATGAAAACCAGTGGGAAACTGCTGAGATACCTGGATGGTTTAGTCCAGGGGATTTTGTTCTAATATTGAAAAACTTCCTGCTCCTTTTGGAGAGGATGCGCTTTGCAAAAATACCAAATGTTTTTCAAAACAACCCTGCATAAAATATTGCTGTTTCTACAAAATATCCTGAGCTCCACATATTCCATGCATTATATCTGATTTCCCCATTCCGCGGGTGAAGGTGGGCTGCTGAGTACGTTTGTACTCACCCTTGCTTATTTGTTGTTTTTTAGAAAAAGGAGATCGGGTAAGAGTTACGACTGTTCCCAACCTTGCCTGTGGCTGTTGGACCGCTGATTTGCTTCGCTGCTTATATCGGGCTGCTTTAGACCCACTCTGATGATATGTCCCAAGTTGTGGACCAACTCATAAAGTTGTTCGCCACCTTTGTAGGTTTGTCTCGTTTAAGCAAATTTGGTATCATCTGATGTATAAATGTGTTTACTAGCCTCCTGGGACTAGTAATTGTATCACATTTGAGTCCCAGAGGATTGGGGACGCTTCACCATGGGAGGTGGGCGGACTAGGGCTGGGACCAGGGCGCGGCCGAACGCTAGGGGGCAACGTGGTCCAGCGGAGGTAGCAAGATGAGAGGGGCACTAGCGTCTGGTGCACTGCGGATTACGCCGGAGGGAAGGGAGAAGCAACGCGGCAGCAAGGACTCGGCTGGGAGCGAGATGGGGGAAGGAGAGAGGAGCGGCGCGGCACCAGGGACCGAGCAGGACGCCGTGGCATGGACGAGGGAACACGCTGGCTGGGGATAGACGCCGTCAAGGAAAGGACGGCTGGAGGTTGAAAGAAGGCAGCGGGATCTTTTTGCTGCGTGAGAGGAAGACGGACGCGCGCGCAGGTGAGAAATATCAGGGCGTGGGCGGGAGATGAAAAAAAATCAAGGGTTAGGGGCGGTTGTAGATAGGGACGGCGGAGGGAGATTTTTTTTTGATTTTTCGATTTTCTTTTTTTTCATTTACCAAAATGTACGCATATATGATATATCCACTCATCCGGGTTTTTAGGATTTGGGTCCGAACAAGATGCAAACAGACAGATCAACAATATCGGCTTCAATATCCAGACGGGGTTTGATTTAGCTAAAATCGGACGGAAATGTATCTGTCATCCGACACCTTTGATTTCTTTGTTGAGGACAGCGTACTGGATAACAAGCCCAATTATTAATCTTGCGGCACGTTTTTTTCTCAGACAATGCGTGGTACAAATTATTTTGCCTCGAACATTTTAGTTGTCGAGTTCAAATTAATTTGCCCGGGATAAAATCATCCGAGTGAGTCAGACTTCCGAATTCGTATTCTGCGAGCGATGAATTTTAAATAATCACCGGACGCACCGATTTTCGGAATGACGATATTCCGAACATCACGAAAATTTTGGAAGAGCCCGGATAGATAAAAATAAAAACGATGTCACGCTCGCGACAAACGAAATAGATGCGATATTAAAATTGTGATAGGCGAAAATGATTAAAATTTAGCAACCATTTTCTCCACTGATATTACGTGCTTAAATCCATACTCGCTGTCGAGCAGAATATAAGCCCTCCCCCCTTAAAAGAATCTCGTCCCGAGATTCGGAACGAAAGACTTTTAGGAGCAGAGGAGCAGGTAACCCATGTCCATATCAGCGGTAACTAAGGCAGTTCCAAGTAAAGGCGAGTGTCTCAAAATGTTGTTTTTTTAGTGGACATAATATCGCCTTAGGCTAATTTAGAAATGTCCACCAACAGAGACGCTGTCTGCTAGAAGAACACATAAGGTTCCATGTGTGCAGTTTGCTTTCTCTGATGACACTGTACTATCTGAGTCTATTGAGCGAGCGACTAATACGTGATTTTACCCAAACAGAATCAGATGCACCATCTTGGGTAAAACACACAGAAGGAGGTTTACCAACAAGTGGTCACGGTAAGTTCGTAGCACACGAGGCGAGTGCGGATGTCGAACAACATCACAGTTAACTCGTGTTAGCTAGAGAATCCAAGTCCAAGAAAAATGATAAAGACTCGGAAAATATCAACGAAGAGATCCGTTGATGTTGACTTCGCAACCAATGGAAAAGCGCATGTGAGACGATCGAGGCATGACTAGAGCGATGATTAGGTGGTTACTGACCGACTTAATCTCGATTCTTGAAAGTATTTCCTTAAGTGGGTTGAACCAAAATGAGTTCAGGCAAATCGATAAAACGATCTCTAAACTCAATCTTTGTTCATTGGGCAGTTACAAGTTAGTAAAACCAACTTGTTGAACTACTTATGACATTGAGTAGGTCCTCTCATTACCATCGGTAAGCCAAGGGTTGAGAGTTCACATTTGCTAATAAGAGATCATGCATTTGGGTAGAAATCCATTTGGTCAGGTTGTTCATCCGTTTCTTCATGTGAGATGAATTATCCACATGGTTAGGGAATACATGGATTAAATAGGAGAGCGAATGAACAAACTCCTGCATCACAGCAGCAGGGGAAATCCAATTTGAGAGCTAACCAGTTGCTTTCTAACACTAAAAAGCTTCAAGGCTTCACCTTTACACAAAGGATGTAAAGGGAACTTGTATGCGTGCAGTCACTACCAAAGTCAAGGGAAAAGAGACCACACATGAAAGTGGTATGCCCTTCTGATCCAAAAGAGATGATAAATGTTGCTTGATCACTTAGCAAACAACATAGAAATTGTTTCAAGGGAAATGTTTACTGAAGATCACACATCAGTGTAGTTCCATAATGGATCATGACCAGAGACCTTGGTACCGGCATGCGCCAAGCAGCAGAATCCTGTGTGCGCATGCACAAGAGGCTCTCATTTTCGCCGCGGTACCATAAGTTCTTAACCATGACACCATTACAAAACTGGCACCAATAATGAATCTCACGTGGTAAGAACAATTTGTGCAGAGATAACATGTTGATATAATCTCATAATGGATTACAACTACTAACCGCGATACCAGCGCGTGCCGAGCAGCACAACCGTGTGTGTGCACACACAGAAGGCCCTCGGTTTCGTCGTGGCACCATAGGTTTTAGTCATAACGCCATTACCAAACGTAACCAATAAGAAATCTCGTACCACAAAACTGGATTGAGGAAGGGCAACAATATATAAGAGATACTCCACCTGTAAGAATGGTTACAGGTAAAGAGCCAAATAGATTATGGCCCAATGAAATAAACACGATATGGCCAAAACCTAAACTTGATGAAAGGAGTATGATGGGAGACTATTGCTTCAGCCCAAGAATATTTCTATGCCCATCATAGAGATTACAAGGTCAAGGATTAAGTTGATATGCCTTTGATAGATATGGGGAAACCAAAGGCATCAACTCAAGAAAAAGCTTGGGTACGTCTTCCCTAGGTTAGGTTGGTAAAGCAACATGGCGATCCTTAAGAACATACAAACTGGATAAGGGACATCAGCTTTCACCAACTAAATAAGGATATGGTTTAGGATGGGGACATGACTCGAGATTCTTGGTTTAAGCCTAGGTACCATTTATGTCCAACAAGGAAATTACCTAAGCATTTATTTGTATGAGTTTGGCCATGGAGGGATAATGGTAAATTCAAATTTGGGTCTAGGTTCACCAAATAAGAACATGGCTTAATTTTGGGTTTAGGCAATCAAACTACTAACCTTCTATCAGTACATCAAATACAAGAGCAAACACATATAACACCTAAATATTACCTAAGGAAATGAAGAATAGCTATTTCACTTACGTTCATAATACCACATTACATCACATTATCTACAATCACTGTTTACTGGAATAAGGGCGAGAGAAGCATTTTCAGGCATAGGGGACAAACACAATGCAACAATCAGTATGCATGCTCGTCCTATTCGTTCTCACGAATTTTGCCAACATAATATGGCAATAACGTTCTATATCGGTGGCATACTTACGACTTCTCACGGTATTTTGCTAGTCATCAGCTACACATACGTTTTCGAGGTTAGCGTACCTGCAGAAAATTCCATTACAACCCATTTTCCAATGATGCAGTTCACACATGATAGTTTATCACAGTTATACTCCATATATTGCTATATGGAGGCCAGCTCATCATTAAGCGCCAAGCCACGCATAGGCGCCATTGCCACACTTTAACCATAGGGCAACTCATTATGGTAACTCACCTTCTTACCAGAGCGTAGGTGCGTCGTTGCAAGTACATTATACTTCTCAGTATTCCCATGTCTGTATACCCATACACATTCATGGGGTACTGATTCCCAGAAAAGTAAATACTCCACATCATAGCCTTCATATATACATATGTGGAACATGTATATAGTCAACCGCTTTTTACACTCTTCCCTAGACCGACATTTGTTTGGTCATGCTCTCACATCTCACCTTACCTTGAGCGTCGATTCATTCAAAACCGAATGGCCTCAAAAATAACAATACACATGTATGCAATACCCCCGGTTGTGGGTTATTGGTTTTAAACTAAGCCACCTAAATAGTCCTTAACTTAGGGCTTAATAGAGGATGTCGCTAGCATTATAGTTTTTCAAAGCTGTTTTTCAAAACCAAAACTTTTGTTTTGAAAATACGTATGTGACCGTATATACTTAATCCTGCTCCGATACCAGCTGTGGCAGAACCTCCAAGTTATTGGGCCCACATGCACCTGTCCTTGTCCCAAAGACCTCAGACGGCTATACATGTGCACCAGATAACTTAACAGGATCTGTTCGATTGCCCCAAGGACATCGGATAAACCACTTACAACCAGAACCGCGGGATTAAGTAAACACAAATCACACACACCAATATTTTTGCAGCGGAAATCTTATTACCAAATTTTACAAGTTACAAAAATTTTATATTATTTTATCGGAGTGATTCCAAAAGTATAAGTTTGAAATATATGCTAGCTCAAATGACCATCCTCAATAAGAAGATAAAGACGGGGTATACTTATATAAGAAGGCCGAGCCCACCGGCACTTAACACCATTGTCAGCAGCACAAGACTATAACATGAAAAACAATAGGGAATAAAACCCTAAGTATGGAATTACTCAGCAAGACTTACCCGACTAAAGAAAAGACTCTCAAGGGTATGCTGGAATTGGGAATCAAGGAGAGGCTTTAGCAAGAATCAACTTAGATACTTTTGCAGAAATAGCTTACTAAAGTGAGTCCTTACTTTCAATATTTTAACGCCATATTAAATATTAATAGACTCTGTTTGCATCTAGTCTAATTTCACCATCTCATCAATACAACATCATTTTTATTCATAATGTTCACATCCTGACTTAGGTTGTAGGGCAGTGACCAAGTCTTCATAACCACGAAGGTACGGCGATCCGAATCGATTATACTCAGCTGAGGATCTCCGATCACACGACATATGTAGCACTTAACCCTTGCATATGTCAACCCGCCACCAGGGTTCTTAAGACCAGATCAGGTTCACGTCAACCGAGAGCACAGATACACCACCGTCCAGCCTCTTACCACGGAGGGTACACGCTACTCTCACCACCGCTCCACGCCCAATGCGTGTTATCTTATTCTGGCCTTATAGTCTGCCCGAGGCAATGCTTACCCATGACGAGGCATGTGACCAGTTAAAGGGTCCTCGATCAGCAAGCCTACATAGCATCCAATCCTTAATCAACCTGGGTAGAACATCACCTGTTCCTAGCCCAAGTCTCGATTTAAGTACTTCCACCCTTAGGATTGTTTGTGTTCCTTAGGATGAAAAGAGCATCACAGGGAACTTTGCAGTAAGATCCCACCATGCTCCCAATGAAAATATATTCTTGTAGGTAGAAGCCATCTTTCCTCAGGATAAACCCTGAGCAAGGCCTTAACGCAAAAACAACCTCTATCCACAAGATCTGAGCAGGGCTAAGCATTTTTGTAAATCATATTTTGATACTTCACCAGAAGTATCTATAAAGGTATGGATATCAAGGAAGGCAATGCATCAAAGGTTCCAGGCAACTCCTATAAACCTAATGCACATTTCACTAGACTTAAAGTGTGCAAAAATTATTTAAAAACACAAGGAAGGGGTTGCATGCACCGGGGCTTGCCTGAGTAACACTAGGTTAGTGTTTGTTAGGCGACCACTTGGCGAGTATCCTTTGGCTTAGCACTCATTCAGATTATCCATCTTCCGGTTCGTCCATCAACTTCATCTTGCGGAGTAGTCCGCGCTTGGGGTCGACTTGGCTTGTCTTCCGTATCACACGATTAATTAACGTACCTGAATGAAATGCATTATGCACATGAATGCATATCGACAAGAATATCACACACCTAAATAGTGCTACGCGATAGCGAAACACCTAGCGACGAGGCATTGTACAAGTTCATACGGAAATATTAGTTATCAATATACGACTACGCGCAATAATTACGTTTCTCGAACCTAACGCAAACATCACGAAACAACAAATTATACACATTTAATATGATTAGCCTAACACAATTTATCAGTTAATTAATTAAATTCTAAACTTATTCCTCGTTTTATAAATTATACTACATCTTTATAAGTGATTAAAATATTTTATCATCACACATGCCTACCAAAATTCTACTCGGTCCACTAATTCAGCTAAGTGACCGGAATAGCGAAATAACTCGCTATAACTGAATCTGGCTCGATAATCGCAAGAACTACGAAGTTGACGAGAGTTTCGTGACCCACGCAATTTATCGAGCACCTAATGATCATCGCACTAGCACATTAATTTATTTAATGTTCGAACTATTCTAAACAATTCATCAGCTTATCGTTTCAACAGCTGACTCGAACCCGCGAGATCGGTAGCGATTTTCCAATCCAGACAATTTGTCAAGTGCTTGGCAGATACGACACGAACTTCATGCCGCTAGCCTCGTCTTCACCCGATTCTTGGGATTTCTTACTGACACGCGGATTGACGACGACCTTCGATTGAAAGTCTGGAGCGAGCTGGTGAGGTGGAGGTCGAGCAGGGGATGACGGGTTTGATGACTCGACTGTAAACGCGAACACACCGAAACCCGATGGATGAGGAGCGAGTGCACGGATGGGTCGGGCTGGGACCAGAGGACGACGAATGCCATGGAGGGTTGGAGACCGGATTTAACAACGGTGTTGTACCATGACGTATAGAAAATTGACAATCGGCCAAGATGTAATTGGCGAGTTGGGCGACTCCGATGATTTGATGGTGGTGACTTGGGCGAGCACAGCACGGAACGATGCCCCGCCTGGCCGAACTGAAGGAAGCGTGAACCAGAGACAGAGTGGACACCAGGGGTGAGTTCACGACAACAGACACACTTGACGACCACAGACGCAGCCGAGATAACTAAAAATACTACGACAGCCAAGAATCGGCTCGGGGACGACAACCCGTACGGAAGAGAGAAACTCAACGCGGAAGCTCGACACGTCATGGTGAGCAGAGAACTTCGCGCGCGCAATAGAAGAGGTCGACACGCGCAGCAGGGGCGAGCAGCAGGCGCCGAGCTGAGCGCGCGCACGCGACGGAACTCGACAAGGAAGCTCAGCACGGGCACAGGAGCGCGCACAAGAGGAGCTCCAAACGCAGGGGCAAGTATGGAGCTCGGGAACGCAGACACTTGGGCACGCGACGGAACTCGACCGGGCGCGCAGGAGCTGGAGCTCTGGACACTGAGAGCTGCAGGGAGGAGGGAGAAGAACCGGCAGCCGGCACTCATCCACGGCAAGGAAGAAGACCATGACGCTAGGAGCAGGGAAGGAGCACGCGCACGCAAGGGAGCTCGACAGCTGGACGAGCTGGAGCAGACGCGCGCATAAAAGAAACAGCAGGGAGACGCGCGCACAGAGCTGAATCCGAGCAGGGACTGAGGGACGCGCGCAGGATGAAGGAGCAGAGGAAGCAGGCGCTAGAGAGAGATGGAGGGAGAGGGGGAGCTAGAGGCCAGCAACGCCGGCAAGCTCACCATGTGAGTGGTTCCGAGCAGAGCAAGCGCAGGGGCGCCGCGACATGGCAAGTGCGCCAGGAAATTCCGGCCGCGAGCAGTGAGATGGGAGAGACTCGGCCGGTGCCATGGGAGGTGGGCGGACTGGGGCCGGGACCAGGGCGTGGCCGAACGCTAGGGGGCAACGTGGTCTAGCGGAGGGAGCAAGATGAGAGGGGCGCTAGCGTCTGGTGCACTGCGGATTACGCCGGAGGGAAGGGAGAAGCAACGCGGCAGCAGGGAGTCGGCTGGGAGCGAGATGGGGGAAGGAGAGAGGAGCGGCGCGGCACCAGGGACTGAGCAGGACGCCGTGGAATGGACGAGGGAACGCGCTGGCTGGGGATAGACGCCGTCAGGGGAAGGACGGCTGGAGGTTGAAGGAAGGCAGCGGGATCTTTTTGCTGCGTGCGAGGAAGACGGACGCGCGCGCAGGTGAGAAATATCAGGGCGTGGGCGGCAGATGAAAAAAAATCAAGGGTTAGGGGCGGCTGTAGATAGGGACGAATGGAGGGAGATTTTTTTTTTGATTTTTCGATTTTCTTTTTTTTATTTACCAAAATATACGCATATATGATATATCCACTCATCCGGGTTTTTAGGATTTGGGTCCGAACAAGATGCAAACAGACAGATCAACAATATCGGCTTCAATATCCAGACAGGGTTTGATTTTGCTAAAATCGGACGGAAATGTATCTGTCATCCGACACCTTTGATTTCTTTGTTGAGGACAGTGTACTGGATAACAAGCCCAATTATTAATCTTGCACACCTTTTTTTTTCTCAGACAACGCGCGGTACAAATTATTTTGCCTCGAACATTTTACTTGTCGAGTTCAAATTAATTTGCTCGGGATAAAATCATCCGAGTGAGTCAGACTTCCGAATTCGTATTCTGCGAGCGATGAATTTTAAATAATCACCGGACGCACCGATTTTCGGAATGATGATATTTCGAACATCACGAAAATTTCGGAAGAGCCCAAATAGATAAAAATAAAAACGATGTCACGCTCGCGACAAACGAAACAGATGCGATATTAAAATCGTGATAGGCGAAAATGATTAAAATTTAGCATCCGTTTTCTCCATTGATATTACGTGCTTAAATCCATACTCGCTGTCGAGCGGAATATAAATACCAGGGGTGTTACACGTACTGTCCACGAGGATGCTAAAAATGCATTTTACCGAACCCGTCACCTTCGGGTTTTTTCTGGTTTTTCACCGATCGGACGGTCCGCGCTTGAGGACGGACGGTCCGTGCTTGGTCTCGGACGGTACTCGCTTTTCCATCGAACGGTCCGTAGTGTTAATTTGTGTTTTTGCAGTGTTCCTGTCCGAGGCACACCCTGGTGTCGCGGACGGTCCGCCGCAAGGGCCCAGACGATCCACGCACATGTGTTTTTTTCCAAAAATCTTCTCCTGTCCGGAATAATCTACGGTATTCCGGACAGTCGACTTAGAACAGTTGTAGATGAACTTATCCACCTGACAAATGATCAACTAGGCAAACTAGTTAGTCCATAAGGTTTGTAATGGTCGTCAAACACCAAAATCGATTATAGGAAATGTTGAGGCCATTTCCCTTTCAATCTCCCCCTTTTTAGTGATTGATGCCAACATAAACCAAAGCAAATATAAAGTGTAAAAAGTGTAACTAGTTTGCAACTATGATAGATGTGCATAGGTTACTTAGATTTAAACCAATTGAAAGACTTTCTACATAAGTTTAAGAATAAATGTGATTGCTTTCTTCTTTTTAACATTTTGGACCACATTTGCACCACTTGCTTGTATTTGCAAATACTTTTGGAAAAAGTCTTTTCAAATTCTTTTGCAAATAGCCAAAGGTATAAGAATATAATTTCAAGAAGCATTTTTAGATTTAAAATTTCTCCCCCTATTTCAAATGATTTTCCTTTGACTAAATAAGAGCTCCCTTTGAAGAAATTCTCCCCTTAGCTTATCAAGAGTTTTTTTGAAATAGATATCAGATGAAATTATACCAATTGAGTTTTTGAAATCAAATGAAACGATTGAAATTATGATACCAATTGAAATAATTTCTTCCTTTTTGTGAAATAGTTTTTGAATTTTGAAAATGTGGTGGTGCAGTCCTTTTGCTTTGGGCCTATACTTTCTCCCCCTTTGGCATTAATCGCCAAAAAGAAGAATCTTGAGGGCCCTTTAAATTCTCCCCTTTGATAATTAAAGTATATGAGTGAAAGGCCATACCAATTGAGATTTTTCATGAGTAAAGGCAAAGGATAAGTGATACCGTCAGAGTTGGAGTGGAAGCCTTGCCTTTGCCAAATACTCCATTTCCCTTTCAATTTAAGATTAAACATAGAAGTACACTTGAAAGCACATTAGTCTTAGCCTTGGCACAAGAAGAATAAGAAATATGCATTTGTACCAAATGAAAGAGACATGATCAAAAGTATATACATGAATGAGCAATGTCTGCAATGTTTCAATCAAAGTTCTAAGAATCTAAGATGTTTAGCTCATTCCTAAGTTTGCTAAAGGTCTTTTCATCTAGTGGCTTGGTAAATATATTAGCTAATTGGTTGTGGGTGCTAACATAAGCAATTTCGATGTCCCCTTTTGCTGGTGATCTCTCAAAAAGTGATACCAGATGTCTATGTGCTTAGTGCGGCTGTGTTCAACGGGATTATCCGTCTTGCGGATTGCACTCTCATTATCACATAGGAGAGGGACTTTGCTCAATTTGTAGCCATAGTCCCCCTCATCT
This sequence comes from Zea luxurians, assembly GCA_029449295.1. Taxonomy (NCBI): domain Eukaryota; kingdom Viridiplantae; phylum Streptophyta; class Magnoliopsida; order Poales; family Poaceae; genus Zea; species Zea luxurians. The sequence goes on along the minus strand of JAOPSE010000027.1, from coordinate 16,348,100 downwards.
AGAGTAATTATGCACAACAATGTCCTACAGCAATATACTCGGCTTCGGCGGTGGATAGAGCTACTGAGTTTTGTTTCTTTGAAGCCAAGACACCAGGGATCTCCCTAGAAACTGACAAGTCCCTGATGTGCTCTTCCTGTCAGTTTTACATCCGGCATAATCGGCATCGGAATACCCAATTAAATCAAAAGTAGATCCATTGGGGTACCAAAGCCCAAACTTAGGATTGTAAACTAAATATCTCATGTTTCTTTTCACGGCCCTAAGGTGAACTTCCTTAGGATTTGCCTGGAACCTTGCACACATGCATACATAAAGCATAATATCCGGTCGTGAAGCACATAAATAGAGTAAAGATCCTGTTGGGGACTTGTTCTCAAATGCTATGAGTTAAGAACAAGGCAACACAAAAAATGTTAAGCGTTAAAGTCCTTCGTCCTTCGAAGCATTATTTCCCTTGGAATATAATGATTTTCGGACGAAGGTTATGAAGGACATACCTTCATCAACATAACATATAATAATGAAGAAAGAATCATTATAAAATATAAAGGATAACGTAAACAATTATGTATAATCATCAACTCATTTTTTATATTATCACTATGGAAAAATAGAAATGATATCAAATTACAAATGTACCTTCGGCTTGGAAGAAGGTGTTAGTACAAGCGTGACACAAAAGTAAAATGCCAAGTCAGCGTGAACAGTACGGGAGCACTGTTCACCTATTTATGGGCACGGGACGCAGCCCATGTAAAATTACATCTGTGCCCTTTACATTTGGTAGTAATTCTATAGTAATTCACCGAGGTCCGAATAGCCTTTTCATCTTTAAGTCGGTTTCATTTTCTGCTCTCACGTCGAAGCTTTCCTGCTCACGACTTCGGCGCTGTATCAACCTTCGTATTCTTTGGGCTTCTCCCCATGTGATACCGATTCGAGTCCGAAGATACCTGTTCACACATTATACTCCCGAAACATAGTTTAAATCATATTTTTGAGGACCTTCGGAAGCCGAAGGCCCCCAACAGTAGCCCCTCGCAATATTAATTTGTTAGAATGATAAATTTAGATTGCGACATGGACGAAGGCCTTAAGCCGAAGGTCCAAAAAAACACCTTCCCTTTGCTAGAATAGCAACACTCACTGACAAGCGGGGTTTTCCAATTTTCAATGCACTGGGCGTATAAATAAGAGCATACCCCGAGCTCGTTTGGTACGCTTTCTTGCCATCTGCTCTTGCTTACTCAATTTTTAGCTCTTGCGCACCAACACTTGCTTGACTTTTTAAGTTTTTCAGCTTCGGCTTTGAAAACAGTTTTTTAGCATTTTCGAAGATGTCTGAAGATAGAAAGGCTGCTATCGAGATGAAGCTGAGTCTCTCTGAAGAGAAAAACCTGGGGTTTCTTGAAGCAATGTCGAAGACAAATACAGAAAAGATTACCAAAGAGATTTTAGAAGGTTTATCTGAAGATACTGATGACAACGACAGTTATGATGTGGATAGCGGTGGTGAAGAGTCCGAAGATCGCCCTTGGCGACCAAGCCATGCGGTTTTCGGAAAATCAAGTATCAAAGAAAATCATCTTGTCAACATGAGGGGAAGATATTTCTGGGACTTGTCCATTGTGAGGGCCGACGAAGGAGAGAAGACCTGTCCGACTCCTGAGGAAAATGAAGTCGTAGTGTTCCGAAGCTTTTTGAAAGCTGGACTACGATTTCCCCTGAGCAGCTTTGTCGTAGAAGTACTGAAAATATTTGAAATCTATCTTCACCAACTTACCCCCGAAGCAATCATAAGGATGAATATCTTCGTGTGGGCCGTGAGAAGCCAGGGTCTGGAACCTGATGCGAAAAGTTTCTGCAACATACACGAATTGTTATACAAGACAAAGCCCTGGGGTAAGGAGCAGTATCACAATAATTTCGGCTGCTACAGCTTCGTTGCTCGGTCTGGGTCAAGCTGTCCCGTACCAACCTTTCGGAAAAAATGGCCTGGCGACTGGATGACAGAATGGTTTTATGTGAAGAATGACCTGAAAACACGGGAAGATATTAAAGGTATAATTATGCGCCCTATTTGGCAACGCTTCGGCCTGCGGAAGCCGAAGGTTGAAATAAACGAAGCTGCCAAAGAATGCCAGAGAGCCTTCGGAGTTATTTGCTCTTTTATTGGAACGAGAGATTTGGTTCAAGAGCATATTGCCTTCAGGGTATGGCCACTCGCGGAAAAATGGGAAATGCCGCAAGAGACCATAAAGGAGGCTGATGAAGGTGGACTTATCAGGCTGAAATATACTTTCAGGTTTGGAGATAAATTTGTTGAGCCAGATGATGACTGGCTAAAAAGCATTGAAAATTTAAGTGATGAATTACTCGGGGTTTATTCAAAGGCCGAAGATACTGCATTGTCAGCAGCCTTCGGAGGCCGGAAAAAGAAAAGACTGAACCGAGTGTTTGACGCAATTGGGTTCGTGTACCCCGACTACCACTATCCAGCGCGGGGTCAAAAAAGAAAAAAGCAGCTTCTGCACAAGAAACTGCTTCAGCCGCTCCTAGCGAGCCAGCGCCGAAGAGACAAAGGGTAAAGGTTCTCACACACCGGCCACGCTACATTGAACCAGCTACAGTGCCTGAGTTCGCCGGCGAAACTTCTTCGGCCATCGAAATTAAAGAACCAACTTCAGTGCCGAAGATCGAAGAAAAAACTGAAGCACCCTCAGCACAGAAAGCAGAAAAACCGAGAACTGAAGGAACAAAAATATTGGAAATTTTAAGTCCTTCAACAAGTGTTGAGACGATAAAAAACCAAAAGGGCCCAGCGGTGACCCCGAAAAGAAAAAGAATGGTCAATGTGCTAGATGTTCTGGAGACAAAAAAGTCCTCAAGCACGACTCCGAAGAAGACTGTTGAAACTTCCGTAGCGGAAACTGAAATCTTTGATACTAAAGCTCCGAAGCCACAAACTGAGACTGAAGCTGGGCCTTCAGAGCCCATGAAGGTAAAATCCTTGGAAACCGAAGAAGAAAAAATGACAGAGCCAATTCTTGTTGAAGAAATCAGTGCTGTTGCCCCCGAAGCATCCCCCAAAGTCCTTGATTATATTGTTCGACATGCTTCGGGGAAAAAGTTATCAGAAGAAGAAATTTTTGAAGCTAATCATTATGCCAAAGAATTGAAATATCCGAAGGGGGCACTAGTGTTCAATGGTACAAATGAAGAAGATTTCCTATACTGCCTCCCGGATAACAAAGAATTACTTGTCTGCCGGGAAATGGCCCGAAGCATGGGGTTTCCGAAGCTGGAGGCTGGCCTCTACGCGATGACAAAGGACGATCTTGCGGACAGCCTTGCGTATAATAGCCTGAAGGTACGAGATCTGCGCATTTGGAAACTTTATGATTTGAAATCTATTGTTTTATTCTTATACTAACTTTTTTACATATAGGGTTTAATACTAAGCAACGCGCTGAGAGCGCAAAAGAATGCCGAAGACGAGAGCTATGAAATTGCTTTCAACAACCTTCGAACAGAGGTTATCAAACTAAGGAACGAAGCCCTAGAAAAGGACAAAATTCTAGTTACATTGGTGGATAAAATAAAGGAGAACGAAGCTGCGTCTAAAGCACAAGTTGCAGCTCAAAAGCACGAGATTGATGATCTTCGGAAGCAATTAGCCCGGGCTAAAGAAGAACACATACTTGAAGAAACGAAGAGAGAACTTAGCGACCAATGGGCAAATCATTTAGAAGGAACTGTCGAAGAGCTTCGTTCGTCCAAGAAAAGATGCTATAAAAAAATCTATGGAGTGTGTTAAGAAAATGAAAGCTAGCTTCGCCAGCGTTGGCGCATTTTCGAGTGAAGAAAACTTTACAAGAGGCAACCCCGAAGGTCCCATTGAATGGATTAATCACGAAGCTGAGGCCTTTGAGGAAATTTTAAATAGTCGCGTGGACATATGCGCTTTTTCGGGTGCCAGGGGGATTGCCACCATTTTAGAAAGGAAAGGCTGCGAACATGTAAAAATTTTAGCACTATCCGAAACTGCCTTGTCCTTCGAAGATGCTAAAGACCCTTCAGCTGAAGCTAGCATAGTTGGTGGAAATTTTTCACTGATATCTGGGATAATGGTGGCCGAGAAATGGCCCGAGAAATTATCCAAAAAAGCGAAAAAGGTATCCATGATGCTAGAAAAGTGGCCGAGGCTGCTGAGAAAAGCGCAGAGCCCGAAGGGCAAATAGGTATTAACTAATGGTTTTTATTGTGTTGTAATTTTTGATTTCAAACTTCGTTCGCCAATTGTAATAGCAATGTAGCCGTATCGTGTCCTCCCTCAGATCCTGCTAAAACACCTCCGGGCCCTCACCCGAAGGACGACGATGAAATCAAAAAGATGGCCGAAGCTATCATGGATCAAGTTGTCAATCAACTCCTGAACGAAGCTGCGGAAGTAGTACTTTGGGAAGACTAGGTGCCATTGCAAAAACATCTGAATTGTAATATGTGTAATATCTTGTAACCCTGAATGTAATGTACTTGTTTTTTTATGGTTCAATTCTTTACGATGCATGAAATTTTACATACATACCGCTTTTGAGTCTTTGACAAAAAAAACACCTTCCCTTCTTTTCATGCTTCGTGAAGAAGAATTTTCATTTATCACAACGATATCCATAGTGCTCTGATGAAGAATATCCAAGCTTCGTGAAAATATTTTCCGAAGCTACACTCCAAAGATCAATATTGTATCTCCTTGTGACAGCATGATTTTCCCCTTTTTCAAAGCATTTTTCCAAAGATCGATATTGTGCCCCCTTCTTGTGCCATATGTAGCATGATCTATGATGCTTATGCTATGCGAAATGATGTGATGATGTTATGTTATGTAAAATGATATTTATTCCGAAGATACACGCACATCCCTGCAATAAAACACATAATGTTTTTAAATCAGCGTTGACTTTTTGCTGTAAGCCTCCCTTAGGAGCTTCTTCGCCTTTTACTTCAGCGGAATCAGCGTTTATTTTTCGCTGTAAGCCTCCCTTTGGAGCTTCTTCGCCTTTTACTTTCGGCGGTATTCGCGTTGACTTTTCTCGCTTCGCCTTTTACTTAGGCGGTATCAGCGTTTATTTTTCGCTGTAAGCTCTGCATTCCCTTTGGAACGACTTCTGAGCAGAAAACTTACACTACGCTCCCTTTGGAACGACTTTTTTGTAACTTCAGCAAACTTACTCTGCGTTCCTTAGAACGACTTTTTGTTGCTTCAAAAAATTCATATCGTGCCTTTTAAAATAAATCTTTGATAATTCGAAGGTCCTCCTTGCTATCGCAAATCTTTAAGCTTTAATAACTTAAGCCTGTGGAGAAGACATATTTTCCTTGTGGCTGACAACAAAACTATTACATGAGATTTAAAAAGTGTCCTTTATTACACAGAAAATAAAACTGAATGGAAAAGACTACTATCAAGGTAGGATATTTGTCAATAAATGTGCTTTGATTCTGGCACAGTGCTATTGACTGTGCGAGCTTCGGACTGTTCTCTGAAGTCCCTTTGATGTTGAGCATATTGGCCCCCTTCTGGCTGCTGGCCTTGTTGCAGCGGTGGTGGAGGCGGAGGCTGTTGCCAGGAAGCTTGAGGTTGATTCGCCGAAGCAACAGAAACTGCAGGGTGATTGCCTACATATTCTGGGATGTAAGGAGAATGATACGAAGCAGTGTGCATAATCTGCTTCGGCTGACCCTGTTGTGCTGTAGCTTCGGCTATCTCCTTTTGCTTCTGGATGGTAACATGGCACATCCTGGTGGTATGGCCCTTGTTTTCACCACAGAACAAGCAAAATGTTCTCCTTGGTTGATCTCCAAATCTTCCGCCGAAGCCCCTGGCGCCTCTGCCTCTTGGAGCTGGCGGCCGAAGGAGCTTTGTTGTTGCCCCGAAGCCTGTGAGGAGCACTGTGGCCTTTGCTGCTGACTCCCCTTATCATCATTTTGAGTAGAGTTGTGAATTGACCTGACGTGCCTCGGATAAAATCTTCCACCGAAGCCCCTGGTCATTTCAGAAAACCTGAAAGCTTCCTCCCTTCTTTGACGAAAATCATTGTCGGCCCGAATATACTCGTCCATCTTCTGGAGCAGCTTCTCCAAAGTTTGAGGAGGTTTCCTAGCAAAGTACTGAGCTGAAGGTCCTGGCCGAAGTCCCTTGATCATGGCCTCAATTACAATTTCGTTGGGCACTGTTGGCGCCTGTGCCCTCAAACGTAAGAACCTCTGGACATACGCCTGAAGGTATTCTTCGTGATCCTGGGTGCACTGGAATAGAGCTTGAGCAGTGACCGGCTTCGTCTGAAACCCTTGGAAGCTGGTTAACAACATGTCCTTCAGCTTTTGCCATGAAGTGATCGTTCCTGGTCGAAGAGAGGAATACCAGGTTTGAGCAACACTCCTGACAGCCATAACAAAAAATTTTGCCATGACTGCAGTATTGCCACCATACGAAGATACTGTTGCTTCGTAGCTCATCAAAAACTGCTTCGGGTCTGAATGGCCGTCGAACATGGGAAGCTGGGGCGGCTTGTAGGACGAAGGCCAAGGTGTAGCCTGCAGCTCAGCGGACAGAGGAGAAGCATCATCAAAAGCAAAATTTCCATGGTGGAAATTCTCATACCAGTCATCTTCGTTGAAGAAACCCTCCTGATGAAGATCCTTGTGCTGAGGCCTTCGGTTCTGCTCATCCTGAGTAAGATGACGAACTTCTTCAGAGGCTTCGTCTATCTGCCTTTGCAGTTCTGCTAGCCTGGCCATCTTTTCCTTCTTCCTCTGCACCTGTTGATGAAGCATCTCCATGTCTCTGATTTCTTGGTCTAGCTCATCCTCTTGCGGTGTCGGGCTGACAGCCTTCCTCTTCTGGCTTCGGGCCTCCCGAAGAGAGAGAGAGTCTCCTGATTGGGGTCCAGCGGTTGCAGAATTGCAGCCCCAGTTGCTGAAGCTTTCTTCGGCGCCATAGCGAAGGTTTATGATTGCCGAAGATGTTCAAAACTCAGAGTGGAAGTGAGTTCACCGGAGGTGGGCGCCAATGTTGGGGACTTGTTCTCAAATGCTATGAGTTAAGAACAAGGCAACACAAAAAATGTTAAGCGTTAAAGTCCTTCGTCCTTCGAAGCATTATTTCCCTTGGAATATAATGATTTTCGGACGAAGGTTATGAAGGACATACCTTCATCAACATAACATATAATAATGAAGAAAGAATCATTATAAAATATAAAGGATAACGTAAACAATTATGTATAATCATCAACTCATTTTTTATATTATCACTATGGAAAAATAGAAATGATATCAAATTACAAATGTACCTTCGGCTTGGAAGAAGGTGTTAGTACAAGCGTGACACAAAAGTAAAATGCCAAGTCAGCGTGAACAGTACGGGAGCACTGTTCACCTATTTATAGGCACGGGACGCAGCCCATGTAAAATTACATCTGTGCCCTTTACATTTGGTAGTAATTCTATAGTAATTCACCGAGGTCCGAATAGCCTTTTCATCTTTAAGTCGGTTTCATTTTCTGCTATCACGCCGAAGCTTTCCTGCTCACGACTTCAGCGCTGTATCAACCTTCGTATTCTTTGGGCTTCTCCCCCTGTGATACCGATTCGAGTCCGAAGATACCTGTTCACACATTATACTCCCGAAACATAGTTTAAATCATATTTTTGAGGACCTTCGGAAGCCGAAGGCCCCCAACAGATCCTATCATCGACCGTTATACCTTTTGATCTATGGATTTAACTCTCATGTCGAGGTCGAGATGCCCATTTGTTCCCATGGGTGTTTTGATGGGTATGGCATTCGTTATTCCAAACTTCTTAAGTATATCTTGAATGTACTTAGTTTGGCTGATGAAGGTGCCCTCTTGGAGTTGCTTGATTTGAAATCCAAGAAAATAATTCAACTCCCCCATCATTGACATCTCGAATTTCTGTATCATTATCCTACTAAACTCTTCACAAGTTGACTTATTAGTAGACCCAAATATAATATCATCAACATAAATTTAGCATATAAACAAGTCTTTAGCAATTGTTTTAGTGAAGAGTGTAGGGTCAGCTTTTCCAACTTTGAAGCCATTAGTGATAAGAAAGTCTCTCAGGCATTTATACCATGCTCTTGGGGCTTGCTTGAGCCCATAAAGCGCCTTTAAAAGCTTATAAACATGGTTTAGGATACTTACTATCTTCAAAGCCGGGAGGTTGCTCAATGTATACCTCTTCCTTGATAGGGCCATTGAGGAAGGCACTCTTCACGTCCATTTGATATAACTTAAAGCCATGGTAAGTAGCATAGGCAAGTAATATACAAATTGACTCAAGCCTTGCTACGGGTGCATAGGTTTCATCAAAATCCAAACCTTCGACTTGTGAATAGCCTTTGGCAACAAGTCGGGCTTTGTTCCTAGTCACCACACCATGCTCATCATGTTTGTTGCGGAATACCCACTTGGTACCTATAACATTTTGATTAGGATGTGGAACTAAATGCCATACCTTCATTCCTCGTGAAGTTGTTGAGCTCATCTTGCATTGCCACCACCCTACCTGGATCTCTTAGTGCATCCTCTATCCTACATGGCTCAATGTAGGACACAAAAGAGTAATGTTCACATAAATGGGAAACTCGAGATCTAGTGGTTACCCCCTTGTGGATGTCACCAAGTATGGAGTTGATGGGGTGATCTCTTTGAATTGCTTGGTGGACTCTTGGGTGTGGCGGTCGTTGGTATTGAATTTTTTGATCATCTTCATCTCCCCCTTGATCAATGTCCTCCTCTTGAGGTGGCTCATCGTCTTGATCTTGATCCTCATCTTCTTGAGTCTTATCCTCATCTTGAGTTGGTGGAGATGCTTGTATGGAAGATGATGGTTGATCTTGTGCTTGTGGAGGCTCTTCGGATTCTTTTGGACACACATCCCCAATGGACATGTTCCTTAGTGCGACGCATGGAGCCTCTTCATCATCTAGTTCATCAAGATCAACTTGCTCTACTTGAGAGCCATTAGTCTCATCAAACACAATGTCACAAGAAACTTCAACTAATCTAGTGGACTTGTTGAAGACTCTATATGCCCTTATGTTTGAGTCATAACCAAGTAAAAAGCCTTCTACTGCTTTAGGAGCAAATTTAGAATTTCTACCTCTTTTAATAAGAATAAAGCATTTGCTCCCAAAAACTCTAAAAATAAGAAACATTGGACTTTTTACTGGTGAGGAGTTCATATGATGTTTTCTTAAGGATTTGGTGAAGATATAACCAATTGATGGAGTAGCAGGTTGTGTTAATTGCTTTCGCCCAAAATCGATCCGGAGTCTTGTATTCATCAAGCATGGTTCTTGCCATATCCAGTGGAGTTCTATTTTTCCTCTCCACTACACCATTTTGTTGAGGTGTGTAGGGAGAAGAGAACTCATGCTTGATGCCCTCCTCCTCAAGAAATCCTTCAATTCGTGAATTCTTGAATTCCGTTCCATTGTCTCTTCTAATCTTCTTGATTCTCAATCCAAACTCATTTTGAGCCCGTCTTAAGAATTTCTTTAAGGTCTCTTGGGTTTGAGATTTTTCTTGCAAGAAGAATACCCAAGTGGAGCGAGAATAATCATCCACAATAACAAGACAATACTTACTCCCGCCGATGCTTATATAAGTGATCGTGCCGAATAGATCCTGTGGAGTAGCTCAAGTGGCCTATCGGTCATCATGATGTTCTTGTGTGGATGATGAACTCCAACTTGCTTCCCTTCTTAACATGCGCTACAAATCCTGTCTTTCTTAAAATGAACATTTGTTAGTCCTAAAATGTGTTCTCCCTTTAGAAGTTTGTGAAGATTCTTCATCCCAACGTGGGCAAGTCAGCGATACCAGAGCCAGCCCATATTAGTCCTTAGCAATTAAGCAAGTGTCTAGTTCAACATTGTTATCATTAAAACCAACTAAATATAGCTGACCATCTAACACTCCCTTAAATGCTATTGAATCATCACTTCTTATAAAGACAGTAACACCAACATCAGTAAAGAGACAATTGTAGCCCATTTTGCATAATTGAGAAACTGAAAGCAAGTTGTAATCTAGAGAATTTACAAGAAAAACATTGGAAATGAAATGGTCAGGAGATATAGCAATTTTACCCAAACCTTTAACCAAACCTTGATTTCCATCCCTGAATGTGATTGTTCTTTGGGGATCATCATTTTTTCTCATATGAGGAGAACATCCTTTTCTCCCCTGTCATGTGGTTTGTGCACCCGCTATCGATTATCCAACTTGACCCGCCAGATGCATAAACCTACAAAACAAATTTAAGCTTTATTCTTAGGTACCAAAACGGTCTTGGGTCCTTTGACATTAGAAACAAGCACCATGGATACCCAAACACAAGTCTTTGGACTCTTGTGTTTGCCCCCAACATATTTGGCAACTACTTTGGCCTGATTTGTTAGTGAGTACATAAGGTGCATCAAAAGTCTTAAATGAAATGTTATGCTCATTTGATGCATTTGCAATTTTATTTTTAGGAATTTTGATATGAGTTGAATGCCTAGAGCTAGACGCCCGATTACTATACATAAAAGCAAGATGAGAAACATTATGAGGTTTTCTATCATGGATTTCCTGATTTTGTGTTCAGGATAGTTCTCAGGATATAAAATGTAACCCTCTCTATCCTGAACCATGGGAGCCTTACCCTTAACAAAATTAGACAGTTTGTTCTTGGGGGCATTAATCTTGATGTTGCTTTGCTCCCTTATTGGAAGTCAATGTCATCCTTAATGCCAGGGCGTCTCCCATCATAAAACATGCTACGAGCAAATTTAAAATTTTCATTTTCTAGCTCTTGCTCGCAATTTTAGCATTTAACTTAGCTATGTGATCATTTTGTTCTTTAATCATAGCAATGTGATCATTCATAGCATCAAAATTAATATCTCTACATCTAGTACAAATAGTGACATGCTCAACAATAGATGTAGGAGTTTTGCAAGCATTCAATTCTTCTATCTTAGCATTTAAATTTTCATTCTCAGTTATAAGACAAGAAATTGAATCATTACAAACATTAAGCTCTTTAGATAAGTTTTCACATTTTTTGTAACACCCTAGTGTTACTGTCACTAAAACTTGAGCATAACATCATAAGCATTGGCATTTCATATGTTTGACACACCTAGAGTGCATTCACTAGGCAAAAAATTTCACAAAAGTTGTATTGATATGACATTTTGCAGATAAAACCCTAGAGTAGGGAACTCACCCTTAGAATTGGTGTATTAGAGCAACCAAGGCTTAAACAAGTGAAAACTTCAAAGCATGTTAGAAATAATCATAAAGTATCACCATGGATGAACTCAAGTGGGATCCAAACCCTAAGAGTGCAAGAAACCCTAATTGGAACCCTAGAAAACCCTAAACCTAAACCCTAGGGGGCTAAGTGCAAAATTAGTGCTCCTTTGGACTAAAGTGCAAAAACCATGATAATAAAGTGTCTTAAGTCATATGGTTCACAAATAAGTAGGTTTGCAAGTTAAACCTTGAGTTTTGGACTAATTTGCAAAAGAGCCACACTTGAACCCTATTGACTAAGTCTGAAATCAGTATAATTAGCTCAACTTTGGAGCCTTATATCTGCCAAATTATAAGGTTTTTTCCCTAGGTCACCACATCAATTTGGTAGACCTATCATAGGAGAATAACTTTGATACAGACATCCTCTTCGGTTGTTACACAAAAATTGGAGAAAAGCAAGCCCAAAGTTGCTCTGTTAGACTCGTATCGAGTTAACTGAAACTGAAACGGTAATCAGAAATGGTCACCGTGATATGGGACCAATTTGTGCACACCATATCTTTGAATTCGTTCAGTTTTGACCCAAGAATCCTATAGTGAGTTTGTAGACTGATGTTTAGTGAACAAATTCTGTTAAGAAAGGTTGCTCTGTTCTTAACAAAAATCCAGAGATAAAGAGGGAAGAAGGTAGTCAGTTCAGACAAGAACTAAAGATCAAGCACTAACAAATATCTGATGAACGCGATAAGATCAGCGGCACTGTGGAATTGGATGAGCTCGGATGAATCGGTGGGGGAATTAATCCGGGATGGATAACTTCAAACGTGTCGCGATTCCATGAATCCAGTCGAGCGTGGCCGGAGTTAGTCACCGGCGGCCACCGTGACTCAGTTGATTTTTGCCGCGGTGTCATCCATGCCTCGATCTCCCTCACTGTGTCTCTTCCCTACGTGGTAAGCATGCGCTAACAAAGTTATCCGTGGCCGGAGATCGCTAGCCGGACCGCCGTGGCTATAAATAGCACTATGAACTACGACGAAGGATGCACACCTCCACTCAGTGAGATAATCCAAGCCCAAATTCGCAGCCTCTGCCCCCTTCCTCCCAAATTGATTGCGCACAGTGAAACTACAGTCTCTTACGGCCATATAGCCCCAATCTCCACCTCCAATTTCACCCAGAGCCGTCGTGACACCATTTTCCCCCTTTTCTCTGTCACCAGCAAGCCAAAGTTCTCCACGCCCCGTGGCTAGCCCACTCTGGTAAGACTCTGCGCCTCTCGAATGTTGTTTGGTCAACTCGGCCATGATTGAGCGGGAACGGCGAGCTTGATGTCACGGTCTCCGTGGCAAGAGGCTCGACTGTGGTGTATCTGTGCTCTCGGGTTGGCGTGAACCTGATCTAGTCTTAAGAACCCCGGTGGCGAGTTGACATATGCAAGGGTTAAGTGATACATATGTCGTGTGATTGGAGATCCTCAGCTGAGTATAATCGATTCGGATCGCCGTACCTTCGCGGTTATGAAGACTTGGTCACTGACTTACACGTAGAACTCCAGTAAAGATGATGGGTTGTTAAGAAATTGGCTAGTGCAGGACAAGTGATTGAACTAGGGTAGAAAGAACTCTAGATACAGGTAATCTTACTTAACTGACAAGTAAAATTTGGACTTTTAAGGATCACTCTTAGTAAGCATTTCTGCAAACAAAGTCTTTGATTATTGCTAAGCCTTACCTTGACTCCCTCAAAGCCAGCATACCCTTGAGAGTCTATTCTTTAGTCGGGTAAGACTTGCTGAGTAATTCCATACTCAGGGTTTTATTTATTCCCTAATGTTTTAAGTGAAGAAGCGACAAACTTTTGTTGCTTCTGTTCAAAGGTGGTACCAAAGGAAGAGCACCAGGAGTGAAGCTGCGGGAGAGGAAAGGATCCTCCATAAAACTTTTGGTTAATACTTATCGGGAGGGGTTTTTGCCTCCCATGGTTTGTAATAATAATACTCTGCACTCGTATATTATGTACTGGTTCTGTAAATATTTAACTCTGTCTTACTTTTAAATAAAGGTAAGTTAATGTAACTGCTTCTGCATTTTGTATCTTCGATGCTTGTAATGTCTGCGTGACAGGTGAAAACGCTCTTGGGAAAGGTAAGAAAAGCAGATACCGAACTTGTCAAGTGATTTAGGGGCACCTGCAGGGTTGTCTGAAGTCCGTTGGACAAGGACAATTGTAGGTGAGGCCTAATGACCTTGGGAGGTTCCATCACAGCTGGTATCGGAGCGAAGCCCATCTCTGCAGATTTTATGAGGCATCTTCAAAAAGAATTTTCTAAGACTTACCTAGAAAATTTCTTTCTTTCTTATCTAGCTTTCTTCTGAAGTTCTTATTTAAAGACCAGATATAGATGCAATGTATAGAAGGTGTGAATCGACTAAGGTTGATTCTGTAATTACACATGCATCATGCTAAAAACTATGCTAATAAATTATTCCCCCTTATGAAATGCCGCCACGCACAAGAAAGACCATGCACAAGTCAACCGAACCAATCGGTGTACCTCATCATCAACTTGCCCCACGGCATGAGATAGCAGTAGCGGTAGCAACGATCCAATTAGGGATCTGGAAGCCCAAGTGGATCAGCTTCGAATAGAAACTCCATCGCAGGAATGACATCTGGGTCGCGGATGGAGAAAGAATAAATGAATTAAGAGCAGACATTCGCTACCTGCAAGATCAGCTTGCGGAGCGAGATCTAGCGCTCGACTGGGTGGTTAACTCTCGTTCGCATTGCCTGGGCTAAGGAGGGCAAAAGCTCGAGCCCGCGTGGAGGAGCTTAGCTCAGCCATAGATAACTTGCAGGTTTATTGTAATACATTACATGAAGAAGTTCATGTATTGTATTCGCAACTACATCCCAATGTTCCTACGGATCCTGTCGGGATGGAAGCCGGACCTTCTGGGACAACGGGAGAAGCCTTTGGTGGTGAACTGGACTTGTTCAGCCCCTCCCTCTATGAAGTTGGTGGATGAGTGGTCTCCTACTCCCGACAGTGAGGCTACTAAGAGTGACAAAAAGCAAGAAAAGTATAGTATAGAAGTAGTAGTAATGTATAATAGGAAGTGAATCCTATTGTAAAATTCGAGTCTGTAACATTACCCTTTTCAGTAATGTAAAATGGATGGTTTTCTCTGGCATATTATATTCTTTTCATGTTTGTTGCCTCAGATGCCTTCCAAGACTCGTTCTCAGGATGGAGCAGGGACCTCAAGTGGGAGGGAAGCAACACCAAACCCACCTCCAGTACCTCCCACTTTAGCCGAGGCCATTGCTGCCTTAGTTAACGCTACAACAGACAATACCCGATTTCTACGGGAAATGGCGAGTCAACAACTACAATAGCAAGGCGGGCAGGCATATCCGCAAGGCCCTGTGAAACATCTTATCTGGATTCCTCCGAGACGCGCCCTCCATTGTTTGTCAAAGCAGAGGACCCTCTCGAAGCGGATGTGGATCCGCATCATTGAACAGAAGTTCGGGCTTCCTTCGTTGTTCAGAGGTTCAAAAGCCCCTATTCGCAGCCCAACAATTGTGTGGCCCTGCCAGCACTTGGTGGGGAAATTTTATAGCCGTTCAACTAGCTGGTCATCAAGTAACTTGGGATGAGTTCAAGTTGGCCTTCAGAGAGCACTATATACCTGAAGGAGTTCTCCACATGAAGCAGGAAGAGTTCATGAAGTTGAAGCAAGGCGGGGATACTGTTACCCAGTATCTAAATAAATTTAATCACTTATCCCAATATGCAATCGATCAAGTCAACACAGATTTGAAGAAAAGGAATTGTTTCATGAGAGGCTTGAATGATCGAATGCAAAGAAAGATGGCCACCTGCATCGACCTTACTTATGGAAGGGCTGTCAGCACAGCGCTGGCAGTTGAGCCTAATATATGCAGGTTTCGGAAAATTTAAGGGTTATGGAGGCGACAGGCCCAATCAGGGCCCCAAGAAAAGACAAAGGTTGGTAATCCGACCTTTCAATTCGAATCGCTATTTCCCACGCCCACCCTCCTACCCATTTTAGCAACCGGTCTTTATTCGCCCCGCCACTGCCCCCACTCCAACAAGCCAGCCGGGTGCCCCTGGCACTCATTTCCCTGCCCTCCCCAGCTCTTCGACTGACTGTTTCAACTGTGGAAAGTCCGGACACTTCATTAAGGACTGTCCATATCAGAAGCAGAATCGCTCAAGTAATCAGCAAAGTTCTGGGAATTCCACGCAAGGGAAGGGAAATGCGGCGACCATATCGCGGGCAAGAATACAAGGAAAATGGGACGAATTTATTATACTCAAGTGGCCACAACACCGGACGCGAACCCGTGATGATGGGTACGTTCCTTGTAGCCAATCACCCTGCAATTATTCTTTTTGATTCTGGTGCTTCACATACATTCATAAGTAAGAGATTTATGGAGCAACATTGCATTCCATGCCATGAATCAAGGGAAGGGTTTAAAATTCATTCGCCTGGGGGACAAATGTTCACTAAAGAAGTGGCTTTCCAAGTGCCCGTAACATTGGCTAGATGGGACTTTCCTACTAATATGATTGTTCTGAAAGGCCAAGACATAGATGTAATTTTGGGCATGAATTGGTTGGCCCAACATAAAGCTATCCTCACACTGATCTGAGAACTATCAGGTTGAGTTATGGCCAAGAAGAAATTCTTTGTCTATCCCCATAGCTATTCCACCTAAACCAATTGGCAAAATTTATGAAGCCATTATATCGGAGATCAAAGATATTCCGATAGTATGTGAGTTCCCAGATGTCTTTCCAGAAGATTTGCCTGGATTGCCACCAAAAAGAGATGTAGAATTTGTAATTGAGTTGAAGCCCGGTACGGCTCTGATTTCTAGAAGATCGTACCGAATGCCTCCAAATGAGCTGGCAGAACTCAAGACCCAATTGCAAGATCTACTAGCGAAGGGGATTCATCCGGCCAAGCTCGTCACCATGGGGTTGTCCAGCTATCTTCGTTAACAAGAAGGACCAAACGCTTCGAATGTGCGTGGATTATAGACCCCTTAATGAGGTTACCATCAAAAATAAGTACCCTCTTCCATGGATTGACATTCTATTTGATCAACTGACTGGAGCCTCCAAGATTGACCTCAGATCGGGCTATCATCAGACCCGCATCCGGCCGAAGATATACCGAAGACCACATTCACTACGCGCTATGGTTTATTTGAATATTTGGTTGTCTTTCGGACTGACAAATGCTCCTGCCTGCTTCACTTATCTGATGAACTCAGTATTTATGCATGAGTTGGACAAATTTGTGGTGGTATTCATCGACGATATCTTAATATACTCCAAGAATGAAGAGAGAATGCCCAGCACTTGCGGATCGTGTTGACGCGCTTGAGAGAACATCAGTTATATGCTAAGTTCAGTAAGTGCGCATTCTGGCAGGAAGAAATCCAATTTCTGGGACATGTATTATCTGCCAAGGGGATTGTGGTGGATCCCAGCAAAGTCAAGGATATTTTGGAGTGGAAACCCCCAACCACTGTACATCAAGTCCGAAGTTTCCTTGGACTGGCTGGCTGTTACCGCCGATTCATACCAAATTTTCCCAATCTTGTGAACCAATCACAGTTTATTGAAGAATGATACTAAATTTAATTGGTCTTCAAAGTGTAATGAAGCCTTTGAACAATTAAAGGTATTATTACCAACCTGCTGCCGGTATTGGCCTCAACCGGATATTGAAAAACCCTTTGATGTGTATTATGACGCATCAGGCAGTGGTCTCGGCTGTGTTTTAATGCAAGAAGGCCGAGTGATAGCTTATGCTTCAAGGCAGTTACGCCGACATGAGGAACATTATCCGACTCATGATCTGGAGCTAGCTGCAGTGGTTCATGCCCTAAAAATATGGCGTCATTATCTACTGGGAAATGTCTGTCAAATTTAATACAGATCATAAAAGCTTGAAGTATATCTTCACCCAGTCAGAGTTGAACATGAGACAAAGGCGATGGCTTGAGCTTATTAAGGACTATGAATTGGAAATTCATTATCACCCAGGCAAAGCTAATGTAGTGGCAGATGCCTTGAGTCACAAGACTTTTTGTGATTGTCTTACAATGGAGACTTCTGACATTACGTTATGCCAAGAAATGGAGAAGTTGAACCTGGGAATGATCCAGCAAGGAACCTTAAAATGAACTAAAGCTTGAGTCAGTCCTTTTACAAAGGATAATGGATGCTCAAAAGGATAATGAGGGTATGAAACACATCCATGAGAAAATAGAGGCCGGAAAAGACAAGTGCTTTAGAAAAGACGATCAAGGCATTGTATGGTTCAACAACCGCATAGTTGTGCCAAAGAATGAAGAAATCTGCCAACAAATTTTGGATGAAGCACATCTTAGTCGCTATTCTATTCATCCCGGAAGCACTAAGATGTATGATGATCTAAAACAACATTACTGGTGGACGAAGATGAAGATTGAAATCGCACGCTATGTGGCAAAATGTGACACTTGTAGGCGTGTCAAAGCCATACACATTAAGACTGCAGGTCCATTACAATCTTTACGTATCCCTACATGGAAATGGGAAGATATAAGCATGGACTTCATTGTGGGATTGCCCAGAACAGCAAAAGGATATGATTCCATCTGGTTATTGTTGATCGGCTTACAAAAATTGCTCATTTTTTGCCAGTCAAAACATATTACCCGGTCCTCACATATGCGGAACAGTACATTGCTCGCATTCTCAGTTTGCATGGTATTCCAAAGACTATAGTGTCGGATCATGGACCGCAATTTGTATCCAAATTCTAGGAAGAACTTCATAAATCTTTGGGTACTAAGTTGCTCCACATTTCGGCCTATCATCCTCAAACAAGTGGGCAGACTGAAAGGGTAAATCAGATACTTGAAGACATGTTGCGAGCATGTGTTCTAGAATTCCCACAGAAATGGGATGATAGTTTGCCATTAGCGGAGTTCTCATACAATAATAGCTTTCAAGAAAGTATTGAGATGGCACCCTTCGAAGCTTTGTATGGCCGACGTTGTCGTACTCCGTTAAACTGGTCTGAACCAGGTGAAAGAAGTTTCTTCAGGCCAGATATGGTAAAAGAGACCAAAGAAAAAGTACAACGAATAATTCATAACTTAAAGAAAGCCCAAGCTCGACAGAAAAGTTATGCAGACAATCGACGACAACCCTTGTACTTTCTAGTGGGAGATTATGTCTACCTGAAAGTTTCACCAATGAAGGGTGTATCGTGTTTTGGAGTTAAAGGGAAGCTTGCACCTCGATATATTGGTCCTTTCCTCATCCTTGAAGGATATGGACCAGTAGCATACCGACTTCAGCTACCCGAAACATTATCTGCTGTACATAATGTGTTCCACGTGTCTCAACTAAAGAAGTGTCTTCGGGTTCCTGATCGAACCATTGAAGTAACAGATGTTTCCATAGAGCCAGACTTGACATATTCAAAGCATCCTATTCAAGTCTTGGATCAAAAGGACAGAATTACCCAAAGAAGAACTCCCAAATTTTACAAGATACAGTGGAGCCAGCATTCAGAAGATGAGGCTACATGGGAAACTCAGGACTTTTTAGAAAAGAATTTCTCAGGCTTTTTAGCCTCATGTAAATTGTGATATGTATATAATTGTTGTAATAAAGGAGTGAGCCCCAAACCACCCCTGCCTTGTACCAAGAAAAATGAAATAAAAGAGTGAAGCATTT